>CM077153.1:289872744-290039195 GCA_039583875.1 Platanthera guangdongensis
TCAACATCTCCTGACATATCCGAATCCGAGCCTACCCAATAAGTGTCTGGTGGACCCTCCACAAAACTGGAAACAAGGTTCTGGTGAGGTACCTCAGAGATAGCGGAGTATCCATTTCACAGCACTCCAATGGACTTTCCCTGGGTTTGCCAAGTAACGGCTCACAGACCCCACAGCATGAGCTATGTCTGGCCTAGTGCAGACCATAGCATACATCAGGCTCCCCACTCGGATGCATAAGGAATATTGGCTCATCTCTTCACCTCCTCTCAGATGAGGGGCTTTGAGAACTGGAAAGTCTGAAGTGCCCGGCCAGAGGAGTAGCAACGGGTTTTACCTTGTCCATCATGAACCTCTTCAGCACTTTCTCCACATACTCAGACTGAGACAGCCATAGTTGACCAGCACTCCTGTCCCTGGTAATTTTCATCCAAGGATCTTCTTGCCGGTCCCAAATCCTTCATTTCAAAGGATTCACTGAGCTCCTTCTTCAACTCAGCTATGCTGGCCTTGTCATCCCAACAATCAGCATATCATCTACGTACAACAATAGAATAGTGAACATCTTCTCAGTTCCTCTTCACATACATACAGTGATCAGCCCTGGTCCGTTGGAATTTGCTCTTCATCATGAAAGAGTCAAATTTTCCTATACCACTGGCCTGGTGCCTGCTTCAACCCATAAAGACTCTTCTTGAGCCGGCAGACCATGATGCTTCCCCTTAGCCACAAAGCCTTCGGGATGCTCCATATATAACTCTTCCTCTAATCGCCATGCAGAAATGCCGTCTTGACGTCCATCTGCTCGACTTCAAGAGTCCATGGAGGCAGCCATACCCTAACCAGTCCTGATAGATGACATTTTCACCACTGGGGAAAAATCTCGTCGAAATCGACACCTTGTTTTTGACTGAAACCTTTCACCACAAGTCTCGTCTTGTACCTGGCTGAGAGCGATTTCATCCAACTTTAGCTTGAAACCCATTTGTTCTTCAAAGCTCTCTTCCCTTTAGGCAATGGGACTAAATCATACGTCTCGTTCTTCTGAACGGAGTACAACTCCTTGGTACGCCCGAAACAGGTGTATATAATAACGCAAGTGCACGTGCCGTAACAAGTAATAAAGTGTGAGAAGTGATCGTTTCCCTCGAGGAAGTGATTGATTAGTGCTCACAATTACTAGCTCCTCCCATTCTTTAAATTCAGGCGAGATATTTAATAGCGAGAATTTTAGAGACAACAATAACAATAATAATAATAATAAAAGAAACTAATTTGATCTTGCTTCGTTACTTTTTCCAAATTGGAGAATTAGTCTCGTATGTTGTTTTCTTAGACTATTGTGACGACTTTTCTTAATGACCTCTCATGATTGGTTGATTACTATCCTGCAACGATTTTTAAGATGGATGACATTATCTCTCGATCTCCGAAATCCGCTTATCATAATCCCCCTAGTTATCTCTAACTTAGGTAGATTTAGAATACCATGAAGGTTTAAAATCGATGTTGCTAACTCAAGACGGAATCTCTTCCTCTCTTGACGTTATATTAAGGTTTATGTTACACTTACACCGCTCCTCTCTCGAATCTTGCAGTGCAGTAAAAAGATGGAATTTTGACTAAAAGAATTATGCAACTCCTCTCTCGAATTTTGTCGCATAAAATGAGGATTCAACCCTAGACTAGCGAGACTCCTCTCTCGAATCTCGTCTCGCTATCTAAAAGAAGAACACTTACTCAAAAATTCCACAATTAAAGTACATAAACCCAATAAAAATAGATCGTCAACCAAACATGAAAGTAAAATTGAAATTAAATCATCACAATGAGTCTAATACTCACAACATACAAGACTCTTAAATTTAGTTCATAATGATGGAGAAATCACACACTATGGTTGGAAAGTTCTTACAAAACATGGTAGACATTAGTCCAAACCGCTGTAGAATCCTTTTCCCGAGGTTGCTCGCTTGATTCGTCCGGAGATTCGTCGTCTTCCTCGCGTAAGAAGAGCAACCCTAGGTTTTTCTCCTCCTTTCTCCTCTCCAATGGGAATCTGAATAATCTTCCTTAATGACTCCCTAATCAGCCAAGAAAAACGTCCAGCCCTTTCCCCAAAGGATGCATCTTTCCAAAATTGCAAATGGCGCCATATTTGAAATTTAAATTTGAAATTCGTCCAGACGTTGCAACCTGTTTTTCTGCGCGTTGTGACCTGTTTTCCTGGTTATAATTCTTTGGGCAGATTTCTTTCTCCAATAGAATTCTTTGCCAATTCTCGCACAAATACATTGGAAAAAGACCGGATTAGCTCAAAATTAAATAAATATGAATTAAACTCTTATTTCTATTTTATTTAAACTTATTTTGAGCATTTATAATGGATATTAAGACATAAAATTAGGCTAGATAACTTCTATTTGGGAAGTTATCACACCTCCACACTTAAACCTTTGCTAGTCCCTAGCAAAGACAATACTAATCATGTAAATTGAGTGAGAGGAGTTAGTCGTAATATAAACTCATAAGATCCTTCTTCTCAACATAATTAAAAAAAAAGATTTTTCAAATGTTTCAAATTTAACCAGATGAGGACTTGTCATACCTTAATGGTTCATTATAATCAAATATTCACTAGCTTGATGAAGGATAAAGCTCAATTAAACTTTCTTGTGTGGTGTGTGCTATCCTTTAAAATCATCGACTCCTATAAATTGTTCTCAACGAACTTCCTTAATAACTAAGAAGGAATGAAATTAAACCGAGTCTTTGACTTAGCCTCCACTAGAGTTCATAATTTGACTTGAAAAGAAAAAAAAATGAGGACTTGTGGTGGAAATGACCTTGGCTTGGTAAGGAATCAAATGCGATAGTAGAAGGTATTTTCCTAGTTAATATTCTTAATAATTTTCCAACTATAGGGTTCATCTTTAATTTTCAACTTCTTAGACCGTAGTAGGGATCATTCCAAGTAGGTGTACACATACTCGGGCCACATATCACTACAACTAACACGGTGTAAATTTTTCTTTTCTTCTGTAATCATAGTTGGGATCATTCTAAGTATGAATATACATACCTAGGCCGCATATCACTATGACACGTTCTCTTTTCCCCTTTTTTTATAGAGTTGTAGTAGGGATCGTTCCAAGTAGGTGTACACATACTCGGGCCACATATCACTACGAATCACACGATTTTTTAAATTTTTAACAATTCCCTATAGTTAAAGAACTTACTAAGAAATAACTAATAGGAATATAGGGAAATGGTATGTGAGAATTTAAAGTTCAAGCTCAAAGAAAGATGGACGATCAAATCAAATATCGGTAGTGAGGCACGAATTGATCAAAGTGTGTCCTAATCATTCTTTCAAATCAACTAGAACTCGCTACGTTTTGGATTACATCTCCGACTTGGTTCATGCCGATCCTTCGATCATTATTTTGAGAAGTCAGTGATGATCAATTTTTAGGAAGCGAATTCTTTTAAAGAATTGTGAGGATTAGAGAAATATTTAAGAGAGCTTTTACCCATCTTACTAATTTTCAATCGAGGATTTGAACCCTTAAGACTGACTATCCTACCAACAATCATTATCGAGTAATATTGAATAACATTCGTTAATTATGTCGAAAAATAGGATTAACTAAAATTGTTGAAAATATTTACTCTCACTCAATTGGTAGGAGTATACTACTCCCACCTCCACACTTTTGATACTTGCTAGTCCCTAGCAAGGAGACTTCAATACCCAAGAAAATATGATTAAACTACTTTGACTAATAAGCAAATAAGGTAAAGGATAAAATGCAAGTCAAATGAATATTGAAATTGAAGTACTCCCCTGAAGAGTTGATTCTCTGCGTAGTTGTCCATTGACTCGACAATGATGTGCCCAATTTACTAGATTGTGGAATATCCATCAGTAATCATAGTCATATGTTGTAGCCTGCAACACTTATATCTTGGACATATACAAAGATTAAAGCACAAAATAGAGATATGACAATTCTACCTGTAGCATCAAAAACCATCAAAATAATAAATTTTTTTTTTGAAAAAAAAAAATATATAAAAAAGGTCGCAACCTCTTTTTTTTAGGGTTGCAACTTTTTCAGTTCGGGTTAGTCTAACAGCAGACAGAAAAAATAAAGTTGCAACCTGCGTTTTTCTGCGTTGCAACTTTTTCAGTTCGAGTTTCTTTAACAGTAAACAGGAAAAATAAAGTTGCAACCTGCTTTTTTCTGCGTTGCAACTTTTTAGTTCAGGTTTCTTTAACAGCAAACAGGAAAAATAAAGTTGCAACCTGCTTTTTTTCTGCGTTGCAACGTACAATTCAATAAGAAAAATTCTGATTGCTTCACGATTTTCGATCAAGCGATATAAACATAATGATTTCGGCCTGTCATGCGTGATGCTGACGATATAAACATAAACAAACGAACACTTTTTTTCTTTTAATTTTATTCATTATTAAATAAATATATATATATTAATTATTATTACTATTACTTAACTAATTAAACAAACAAACAACACTAACAGACGATGGATTGCCTCCCACCAAGCGCCTGGTTTAAAACGTCCCGGCTGGACGTTCTTCTTCGCACACGTTTTTAATTCAACATGATGACCATCGTCTCTCGATGATCATTGTCTTTAAAGTATTCTTTCAACCTTTGCCCATTAACCTTAAACATGGATCCGTCTTTCTCATTACAAATCGTGATTACTCCAAACGGATGTACCTCCTCCACCCGAAAAGGTCCCGACCATCGTGACTTCAATTTTCCCGGAATAATCTCAATCTTGAGTTATACAGGAGAACAAATTGCCCTTCTTTGAATTCCTTTCTGTTTAACCTCGAATCATGCCATTTTTCGTCCTTTCCTTGTACAACCTAGCATTTTCGTAAGCGTTAAATCTGACCTCCTCCAATTCATTCAAACGAAAAAGTCTATTCTTGCCCGCTTCTTGGAGATCGAAATTCAATCTTTTTATTGCCCAGTACGCTTTATGCTCCAATTCTACGGGTAAGTGGCAAGCTTTTCCATACACCATTCTAAAGGGAGTCACACCTATGGGTGTTTTGTAGGCAGTCCTATAGGCCCATAATGCATCGTTCAACCTAAATGCCCAATCCTTCCTAGTTGTACTCACCGTCTTCTCTAAAATAGACTTGATTTCTCTATTGGAGATTTCGGCTAATCCATTGGTTTGCGGGTGATATGCTAAGGCCACTTTATGTGTTACGCCGTATTTTCTTAGAAGTGATTTAAATTGTGTATTGCAAAAATGCGAACCTCCATCACTAATTATCGCCCTAGGCGTGCCGAATCTCGCAAATATGTTTGCTTTTATAAACTTGAGTACAATCTTGGCATCATTTTTCTGTGTGGCAATGACCTCTACCCACTTTGACACATAATCTACTGCCAATAAAATGTAGAAATTTCCTCCCGAGTTCACAACGGTCCCATGAAGTCAATGCCCCACACATCAAATACTTCTACCTCCAGAATATTGGTCATAGGCATACTTGCACCCCGATGAATATTGCCCGTCTTTTGGCATCTATCACACTTCTTAACAAACAAGTGTGCGCCCTAAACAGTGTTGGCCAATAGAAACCAGACTCTAGTACCTCATAGCAGTTCGTTCCCCATGCAGGCTCCGTAAGAGATGATGCATGACCCTTCCTCCGTAGGAGATCATGACACTTTCTAGGATATCATGAACTTCTATTTCACACACGCGACGATAACTTGGTCAGCACATATCTTAAATACATGTGGGGCATCCCATAGATAAAACTTAACCTGATGAAGAAATCTTTTCTTCTGTTGATAACCTATATCTGGGGGTAAAATGTTACTCACAATGAAATTGACGAAATCAGCATACCATGGAATACTCGCCTCAGATATTGCCAGCAACCTCTCATCCGGAAAATTCTCTCTAATCTCTATGTCTCCAACCTTCTCACGCTCATACTCTAGACGTGATAGGTGGTCTGCTACAGGATTCTCCGCCCCTTTCGATCTTTAATCTCCAAGTCGAACTCTTGTAAGAGGAGAACCCACCTAATCAGTCTAGGTTTAGCGTCTTTTTTTCTACTAAAAATCGGATAGCTGCATGGTCCGTATAAATAATCACCTTAGAGGTTACCAAGTAGGAGCGAAATTTGTCAAACGCGAAAATGACTGCTAATAGCTCCTTCTCGGTAGTTGTGTAGTTTACTTGTGCATCAATTAGCGTCTTGCTAGCATAGTAGATTGTGTGAAAGATCTTGTCGCGCACTTGTCCTAAACCTCACCACAGCGAAGTTACTAGCATCACACATAATGGTGAATGGTAAAGACCAATCGGGTGAGATAATAATGGGTGAAGAAATCAGACTTTGCTTTAAAAAATGAAAGGCAGCTAGACATTCCTCATCAAAATTAAAGTGTGAATCTTTTTCTAATAAATGGCTTAGCGGCTTAGAAATTTTAGAAAAATCTTTAATGAAACGACGGTAGAAGCCCGCATGTCCTAAAAAACTACGCACTCCCTTAACATTAGTTGGTGGCGGCAATTTCTCTATAACCTCTGTCTTTGCCCGATCTACTTCCAATCCTTTCTTCGACACCTTGTGTCCTAAAACAATTCCTTCTTTGACCATAAAGTGACATTTTTCCAATTTAGGATCAAATTGGTTTGAATGCACCTATCCAAAGTCTTCTTCAACACTTTCAAACATTCATCGAACGATCTCCCAAATACTGAAAAATCATCCATAAAGATCTCGATGCCCTCATCAATCAGATCAGTAAAAATAGCGATCATGCAACGCTGGAATGTAGCAGGGGCATTACACAAGCCAAATGGCATTTTCCTAAATGCAAATGTCCCAAAAGGACAGGTGAATGTAGTCTTCTCCTGATCCTCTGGAGCTACCATGATCTGATTATACCCAGAATAACATCTAAGAAACAGAAATACTCATTCCCTGCTAACCTATCAAGAACTTGATCGAGGAAAGGAAGTGGAAAATGATCTTTCCTAGTTGCTTTATTCAACTTTCGGTAATCCATACAAATCCGCCATCCAGTTATCGTTCTAGTGGGAATCAACTCATTGTTCTCATTTTTAACTACTGTAATGCCCCCCTTCTTTGGCACACATTGGACAGGACTTACCCACCGGCTATCGGAGATAGGATAAATAATACCCGCATCCAACCATTTAATTATCTCATTCTTCACCACTTTTTTGCTTCTTCCTCTAAAAGAATTTTGTGCATACAAATTGAGGGACTTATCCCTCTAATGTCTGCAATGGTCCAACCCATTGCTGCCTTATACTCACGAAGAATCTCAAGCAATTTGTCTTCCTGTTCCTTTACTAAAGATGCATCAATAATAACCGTAGCGTGTTATCCTCGCCTAGAAAAACATACTTTAAGTTTTCAGGTAACCGTTTTAACAAGTGTAGCAAGGCGTAGGTGGCTCCAAGATAGAAGGCTTAGTGACCTTAGACTCACTTGGTCTACTTATTAATTCACATATGTTACCATTTGGTATATGCTCATAAGTACTTAAAGTGTCTACAGTTTCTGTTAAGTCTGGGTCCTCTTCTATTTCTTCATTTGTTAACATACTAAAGATTTTACGCTCCCAATCATTCTCATCATACATCATATGTATAGGTGCATTCACTTCCTCAATGGAGAAACACTCCTCCTTATCATCGGGAAATTTCATAGTTTTGAGGATGTTGAATGTCACATTCTCATCATTAACTCTCATGGTAAGCTCACCCTTCTGGACGTCAATGAGTGTTCGTCCGGTGGCCAAGAATGGTCTACCAAGATGATGGGGACATCCTTGTCCTCATCCATATCAAGTACCAAAATCAGCAGGAAGATGAATTTATCCACCTTAACCAACACGTCCTCTACAATTCCCTTGGGAAATGCTAGAGACCTATCAGCCAACTGTAGATTCAGAGATGTAGGTGTGATCTCACCTAGACCCAACTTCTTATAGATAGATAATGGCATCAAGTTGATGCTCGCCCCAAGGTCACATAAAGCTCTCCCGACAAACTTTAATCCGATAGAACAAGGAATTGTGAAGCTACCGGGGTCCTTAAGTTTGGGTGGCAACTTCTTCTGCAATATAGCACTACACTCCTCAGTCAAAGCCACTATCTCTTTATCAACAAACTTCCTTTTCTTTGCCAAGATATCCTTCATAAACTTGACATAACTTGGCATTTGCTCAAGTGCCTCAGCAAATGTGATATTTATAGATAGTTTTTTGAAAATCTCCATAAACTTTTGGAATTGTATGTCAAGTTTGGATTTAGCAAGTCTAGACGGAAATGGGTTGGTGGATAGACTACTTCTTTCTTTTGATTTAATTTCTCTTTTTGTTTTTCTCCCACATCATTTTTCTCACCCAACTCGTCCTTCTCTAATGTGCTCGTCTCACTTGGCTTCTTACTTGTCTCTTCTTCTCTAACTTTCTTAAGCAACCCCTCCGCACTTGGAAATCTTTACACCACTTCTCAGTGCAATAGCCTTGCAATGATTATTATGATTATCTTTTATTGGATTGGGTGTGGTATCAGAAGGTAGAGTTCCAATGGGCCTTTGACTTAATGAGTTTGTAATTTGTCCCATAGTCGTTTCTAGTGATCTTAACGATGATTCTATTCCTATCATTTTGAGTCATACTTTTGGAACATGCCTAATATAACTCATCTGTCATCTTTCTTTGGTTTACTTGTTGGGGTTGAGAGTTGTTATTGATAGGTAGGTGATTTATATTTTGATTAAACCCTTGTGGTTGATTCATCCCTTGATTATTTTTCCCATGAGAATTCGGATGATTCCGCCACTCGGGGTGATAATGTTGGCAAATCCAGGTGGAATTTGCCTTTGTGCTCCTCCTACATAATTTGCCTCTTCAGAAATTTGATTCAATTGTTCCACTGTCAATGGAGCACTAGATGAAGGTTGTGATAATGAATCTAATCTCTTATTGATTAGATTAAACTGTGATGCCATTTGAGCGGCCAAGGATGTGAATTGGTCCACTTGGTGGATACCAACTGGATTGTTGTTCCCTTGACGCTCATAGGCTTGGTAATTATTTGCAGTGAGGTCTTCAAGGATTGCATACGCATCCTCGGGATACTTCTTAAGCAACGACCCTCCTGCAGCGCCGTCTACTAAAATCATGGTTGCAGTTTGCAAACCATTATAGAAGGTGGAAACTTGCTGATGTAGGGCTAACCTATGATGGGGACATTTCCTTAATAGCTCCTTAAAACGCTCCCAGCAGCGTCGTACAGTGTCTCTCCGTTACCCTGTGTGAATGTGGTTATATCCCTTATCAGCTTTGCGGTTTTAGATGGAGGAAAATACTTATGCAAGAATTTTTCCACCAACTGCTCCCATGTTGTGATAGAATCGTTAGGCAAAGAGTCTAACCAATCTTTCGCTCTCCCTTCTAAAGAAAAGGAAACAATCTTAGCATTATTGCATCTTCTGATGCTCCGTTAAACTTAAACATATCGCAAATTGCTAAGAAGGTTCGTAAGTGGGAATTTGCATCTTCATGACCTAGACCCCCAAACTTATTATTTTGTACTTGTTGCATAATTAGTGGGTCCATTTTAAAATTATTAGCAGCGATTGCTGGTCGAGCAATGCTGAAGTGCACACCTCCCCTTAGTGGTGTATTATACTCATGACAAGTCATACGTGGTGCCGCAGGGTGGCCATTTTGATCCACTTGACCATCATTATTATTAGCATTATTATTATTATTATCCATCGCAGGATGAATAATATTCACGTTTCTAGCTTCTCTTCTGTTTTGTCTACAGGAGCGCTCGATTTCAGAATTCAAAGGCAATAATTCTACTTGCCTATACCTGGACATACACCGCCCAACTTCTAATGATTTTAAAAAAAAAATAACAAACAACAAACAAACAACACCTGATCTCTAAATACTAAGGATTCACTAATATTGTAAGAAATAACACTAAATCAGTTGCACTTCCCCGGCAACGGCGCCAAAAACTTGGTACGCCCGAAACAGGTGTATATAATAACGCAAGTGCACGTGCCGTAACAAGTAATAAAGTGTGAGAAGTGATCGTTCCCTCGAGGAAGTGATTGATTAGTGCTCACAATTACTAGCTCCTCCCATTCTTTAAATTCAGGCGAGATATTTAATAGCGAGAATTTTAGAGACAACAATAACAATAATAATAATAATAAAAGAAACTAATTTGATCTTGCTTCGTTACTTTTTCCAAATGGAGAATTAGTCTCGTATGTTGTTTTCTTAGACTATTGTGACGACTTTTCTTAATGACCTCTCATGATTGGTTGATTACTATCCTGCAACGATTTTTAAGATGGATGACATTATCTCTCGATCTCCGAAATCCGCTTATCATAATCCCCCTAGTTATCTCTAACTTAGGTAGATTTAGAATACCATGAAGGTTTAAAATCGATGTTGCTAACTCAAGACGGAATCTCTTCCTCTCTTGACGTTATATTAAGGTTTATGTTACACTTACACCGCTCCTCTCTCGAATCTTGCAGTGCAGTAAAAAGATGGAATTTTGACTAAAAGATTATGCAACTCCTCTCTCGAATTTTGTCGCATAAAATGAGGATTCAACCCTAGACTAGCGAGACTCTCTCTCTCGAATCTCGCCTCGCTATCTAAAAGAAGAACACTTACTCAAAAATTCCACAATTAAAGTACATAAACCCAATAAAAATAGATCGTCAACCAAACATGAAAGTAAAATTGAAATTAAATCATCACAATGAGTCTAATACTCACAACATACAAGACTCTTAAAATTTAGTTCATAATGATGGAGAAATCACACACTATGGTTGGAAAGTTCTTACAAAACATGGTAGACATTAGTCCAAACCGCTGTAGAATCCTTTTCCCGAGGTTGCTCGCTTGATTCGTCCGGAGATTCGTCGTCTTCCTCGCGTAAGAAGAGCAACCCTAGGTTTTTCTCCTCCTTCTCCTCTCCAATGGGAATCTGAATAATCTTCCTTAATGACTCCCTAATCAGCCAAGAAAAACGTCCAGCCCTTTCCCCAAAGGATGCATCTTTCCAAAATTGCAAATGGCGCCATATTTGAAATTTAAAATTTGAAATTCGTCCAGACGTTGCAACCTTTTTTCTGCGCGTTGTGACCTGTTTTCCTGGTTATAATTCTTTGGGCAGATTTCTTTCTCCAATAGAATTCTTTGCCAATTCTCGCACAAATACATTGGAAAAGACCGGATTAGCTCAAAATTAAATAAATATGAATTAAACTCTTATTTTTATTTTATTTAAACTTATTTTGAGCATTTATAATGGATATTAAGACATAAAATTAGGCTAGATAACTTCTATTTGGGAAGTTATCACACCTCCACACTTAAACCTTTGCTAGTCCCTAGCAAAGACAATACTAATCATGTAAATTGAGTGAGAGGAGTTAGTCGTAATATAAACTCATAAGATCCTTCTTCTCAACATAATTAAAAAAAAGATTTTTCAAATGTTTCAAATTTAACCAGATGAGGACTTGTCATACCTTAATGGTTCATTATAATCAAATTCACTAGCTTGATGAAGGATAAAGCTCAATTAAACTTTCTTGTGTGGTGTGTGCTATCCTTTAAAATCATCGACTCCTATAAATTGTTCTCAACGAACTTCCTTAATAACTAAGAAGGAATGAAATTAAACCGAGTCTTTGACTTAGCCTCCACTAGAGTTCATAATTTGACTTAAAAGAAAAAAAAATGAGGACTTGTGGTGGAAATGACCTTGGCTTGGTAAGGAATCAAATGCGATAGTAGAAGGTATTTTCCTAGTTAATATTCTTAATAATTTTCCAACTATAGGGTTCATCTTTAATTTTCAACTTCTTAGACCGTAGTAGGGATCATTCCAAGTAGGTGTACACATACTCGGGCCACATATCACTATAACTAACACGGTGTAAATTTTTTCTTTTCTTCTGTAATCATAGTTGGGATCATTCTAAGTATGAATATACATACCTAGGCCGCATATCACTATGACACGTTCTCTTTTCCCCTTTTTTATAGAGTTGTAGTAGGGATCGTTCCAAGTAGGTGTACACATACTCGGGACCATCACTACGAATCACACGATTTTTTAAATTTTTAACAATTCCCTATAGTTAAAGAACTTACTAAGAAATAACTAATAGGAATATAGGGAAATGGTATGTGAGAATTTAAAGTTCAAGCTCAAAGAAAGATGGACGATCAAATCAAATATCGGTAGTGAGGCACGAATTGATCAAAGGTGTGTCCTAATCATTCTTTCAAATCAACTAGAACTCGCTACGTTTTGGATTACATCTCCGACTTGGTTCATGCCGATCCTTCGATCATTATTTTGAGAAGTCAGTGATGATCAATTTTTAGGAAGCGAATTCTTTTAAAGAATTGTGAGGATTAGAGAAATATTTAAGAGAGCTTTTACCCATCTTACTAATTTTCAATCGAGGATTTGAACCCTTAAGACTGACTATCCTACCAACAATCATATCGAGTAATATTGAATAACATTCGTTAATTATGTCGAAAAATAGGATTAACTAAAATTGTTGAAAATATTTACTCTCACTCAATGGTAGGAGTATACTACTCCCACCTCCACACTTTTGATACTTGCTAGTCCCTAGCAAGGAGACTTCAATACCCAAGAAAATATGATTAAACTACTTTGACTAATAAGCAAATAAGGTAAAGGATAAATGCAAGTCAAAATGAATATTGAAATTGAAGTACTCCCTGAAGAGTTGATTCTCTGCGTAGTTGTCCATTGACTCGACAATGATGTGCCCAATTTACTAGATTGTGGAATATCCATCAGTAATCATAGTCATATGTTGTAGCCTGCAACACTTATATCTTGGACATATACAAAGATTAAAGCACAAAATAGAGATATGACAATTCTACCTGTAGCATCAAAAACCATCAAAATAATAAATTTTTTTTTTTGAAAAAAAAATATATAAAAAAGGTCGCAACCTCTTTTTTTTTAGGGTTGCAACTTTTTCAGTTCGGGTTAGTCTAACAGCAGACAGAAAAAATAAAGTTGCAACCTGCGTTTTTCTGCGTTGCAACTTTTTCAGTTCGAGTTTTTTTAACAGTAAACAGGAAAAATAAAGTTGCAACCTGCTTTTTTGGCGTTGCAACTTTTTAGTTCAGGTTTCTTTAACAGCAAACAGGAAAAATAAAGTTGCAACCTGCTTTTTTTCTGCGTTGCAACGTACAATTCAATAAGAAAAATTCTGATTGCTTCACGATTTTCGATCAAGCGATATAAACATAATGATTTCGGCCTGTCATGCGTGATGGCTGACGATATAAACATAACAAAACGAACACTTTTTTTCTTTTAATTTATTCATTATTAAATAAATATATATATATTAATTATTATTACTATTACTTAACTAATTAAACAAACAAACAACACTAACAGACGATGGATTGCCTCCCACCAAGCGCCTGGTTTAAAACGTCCCGGCTGGACGTTCTTCTTCGCACACGTTTTTAATTCAGCATGATGACCATCGTCTCTCGATGATCATTGTCTTTAAAGTATTCTTTCAACCTTTGCCCATTAACCTTAAACATGGATCCGTCTTTCTCATTACAAATCGTGATTACTCCAAACGGATGTACCTCCTCCACCCGAAAAGGTCCCGACCATCGTGACTTCAATTTTCCCGGGAATAATCTCAATCTTGAGTTATACAGGAGAACAAATTGCCCTTCTTTGAATTCCTTTCTGTTTAACCTCGAATCATGCCATTTTTTCGTCCTTTCCTTGTACAACCTAGCATTTTCGTAAGCGTTAAATCTGACCTCCTCCAATTCATTCAAACGAAAAAGTCTATTCTTGCCCGCTTCTTGGAGATCGAAATTCAATTTTTTATTGCCCAGTACGCTTTATGCTCCAATTCTACGGGTAAGTGGCAAGCTTTTCCATACACCATTCTAAAGGGAGTCACACCTATGGGTGTTTTGTAGGCAGTCCTATAGGCCCATAATGCATCGTTCAACCTAAATGCCCATCCTTCCTAGTTGTACTCACCGTCTTCTCTAAAATAGACTTGATTCTCTATTGGAGATTTCGGCTAATCCATTGGTTTGGCGGGTGATATGCTAAGGCCACTTTATGTGTTACGCCGTATTTTCTTAGAAGTGATTAAATTGTGTATTGCAAAAATGCGAACCTCCATCACTAATTATCGCCCTAGGCGTGCCGAATCTCGCAAATATGTTTGCTTTTATAAACTTGAGTACAATCTTGGCATCATTTTTCTGTGTGGCAATGACCTCTACCCACTTTGACACATAATCTACTGCCAATAAAATGTAGAAATTTCCTCCCGAGTTCACAAACGGTCCCATGAAGTCAATGCCCCACACATCAAATACTTCTACCTCCCAGAATATTGTCATAAGGCATACTTGCACCCCGATGAATATTGCCCGTCTTTTGGCATCTATCACACTTCTTAACAAACAAGTGTGCGTCCCTAAACAGTGTTGGCCAATAGAAACCAGACTCTAGTACCTTCATAGCAGTTCGTTCTCCCATGAAGTGCCCTCCGTAAGGAGATGCATGACACTTTTCTAGGATATCATGAACTTCTATTTCTGGTACACCACCGACGAATAACTTGGTCAGCACATATCTTAAATACATGTGGGGCATCCAATAGATAAAACTTAACCTGATGAAGAAATCTTTCTTCTGTTGATAACCTATATCTGGGGGTAAAATGTTACTCACAATGAAATTGACGAAATCAGCATACCATGGAATACTCGCCTCAGATATTGCCAGCAACCTCTCATCCGAAAAATTCTCTCTAATCTCTATGTCTCCAACCTTCTCACGCTCATACTCTAGACGTGATAGGTGGTCTGCTACAGGATTCTCCGCCCCTTTCGATCTTTAATCTCCAAGTCGAACTCTTGTAAGAGGAGAACCCACCTAATCAGTCTAGGTTTAGCGTCTTTTTTCTCTACTAAAATCGGATAGCTGCATGGTCCGTATAAATAATCACCTTAGAGGTTACCAAGTAGGAGCGAAATTTGTCAAACGCGAAAATGACTGCTAATAGCTCCTTCTCGGTAGTTGTGTAGTTTACTTGTGCATCAATTAGCGTCTTGCTAGCATAGTAGATTGTGTGAAAGATCTTGTCGCGCACTTGTCCTAAAACCTCACCCACAGCGAAGTTACTAGCATCACACATAATGGTGAATGGTAAAGACCAATCGGGTGAGATAATAATGGGTGAAGAAATCAGACTTTGCTTTAAAAAATGAAAGGCAGCTAGACATTCCTCATCAAAATTAAAGTGTGAATCTTTTTCTAATAAATGGCTTAGCGGCTTAGAAATTTTAGAAAAATCTTTAATGAAACGACGGTAGAAGCCCGCATGTCCTAAAAAACTACGCACTCCCTTAACATTAGTTGGTGGCGGCAATTTCTCTATAACCTCTGTCTTTGCCCGATCTACTTCCAATCCTTTCTTCGACACCTTGTGTCCTAAAACAATTCCTTCTTTGACCATAAAGTGACATTTTTTCCAATTTAGGATCAAATTGGTTTGAATGCACCTATCCAAAGTCTTCTTCAACACTTTCAAACATTCATCGAACGATCTCCCAAATACTGAAAAATCATCCATAAAGATCTCGATGCCCTCATCAATCAGATCAGTAAAAATAGCGATCATGCAACGCTGGAATGTAGCAGGGGCATTACACAAGCCAAATGGCATTTTCCTAAATGCAAATGTCCCAAAAGGACAGGTGAATGTAGTCTTCTCCTGATCCTCTGGAGCTACCATGATCTGATTATACCCAGAATAACCATCTAAGAAACAGAAATATCATCATTCCCTGCTAACCTATCAAGAACTTGATCGAGGAAGGAAGTGGAAAATGATCTTTCCTAGTTGCTTTATTCAACTTTCGGTAATCCATACAAATCCGCCATCCAGTTATCGTTCTAGTGGGAATCAACTCATTGTTCTCATTTTTAACTACTGTAATGCCCCCCTTCTTGGCACACATTGGACATTGGACTTACCCACCGGCTATCGGAGATAGGATAAATAATACCCGCATCCAACCATTTAATTATCTCATTCTTCACCACTTCTTTCATTGGTGGGCTAAGTCTTCGTTGGGGTTCGATTGAGTTTTTTGCTTCTTCCTCTAAAAGAATTGTGTGCATACAAATTGAGGGACTTATCCCTCTAATGTCTGCAATGGTCCAACCCATTGCTGCCTTATACTCACGAAGAATCTCAAGCAATTTGTCTTCCTGTTCCTTTACTAAAGATGCATCAATAATAACCGGTAGCGTGTTATCCTCGCCTAGAAAAACATACTTTAAGTTTTCAGGTAACCGTTTTAATTCAAGCGTAGGTGGCTCCAAGATAGAAGGCTTAGTGACCTTAGACTCACTTGGTCTACTTATTAATTCACATATGTTACCATTTGGTATATGCTCATAAGTACTTAAAGTGTCTACAGTTTCTGTTAAGTCTGGGTCCTCTTCTATTTCTTCATTTGTTAACACACTAAAGATTTTACGCTCCCAATCATTCTCATCATACATCATATGTATAGGTGCATTCACCTCCTCAATGGAGTAACACTCCTCCTTATCATCGGAAATTTCATAGTTTTGAGGATGTTGAATGTCACATTCTCATCATTAACTCTCATGGTAAGCTCACCCTTCTGGACGTCAATGAGTGTTCGTCCGGTGGCCAAGAATGGTCTACCAAGAATGATGGGGACATCCTTGTCCTCATCCATATCAAGTACCACAAAATCAGCAGGGAAGATGAATTTATCCATCTTAACCAACACGTCCTCTACAATTCCCTTGGGAAATGCTAGAGACCTATCAGCCAACTGTAGAGTCAGAGATGTAGGTGTGATCTCACCTAGACCCAACTTCTTATAGATAGATAATGGCATCAAGTTGATGCTCGCCCCAAGGTCACATAAAGCTCTCCCAACAAACTTTAATCCGATAGAACAAGGAATTGTGAAGCTACCGGGGTCCTTAAGCTTGGGTGGCAACTTCTTCTGCAATATAGCACTACACTCCTCAGTCAAAGCCACTATCTCTTTATCAACAAACTTCCTTTTCTTTGCCAAGATATCCTTCATAAACTTGACATAACTTGGCATTTGCTCAAGTACCTCAGCAAATGGGATATTTATAGATAGTTTTTTGAAAATCTCCATAAACTTTTGGAATTGTATGTCAAGTTTGGATTTAGCAAGTCTAGACGGAAATGGGGTGGTGGATAGACTACTTCTTTCTTTTGAATTAATTTCTCCTTTTGTTTTTCTCCCACATCATTTTTCTCACCCAACTCGTCCTTCTCTAATGTGCTCGTCTCACTTGGCTTCTTACTTGTCTCTTCTTCTCTAACTTTCTCAAGCAACCCCTCCGCACTTGGAATCTTTACACCACTTCTCAGTGCAATAGCCTTGCAATGATTATTATGATTATCTTTTATTGGATTGGGTGTGGTATCAGAAGGTAGAGTTTCAATGGGCCTTTGACTTAATGAGTTTGCAATTTGTCCCACAGTCGTTTCTAGTGATCTTAACGATGATTCTATTCCTACCATTTTTGAGTCATACTTTTGGAACATGCCTAATATAAACTCATCTGTCATCTTTCTTTGGTTTACTTGTTGGGGTTGAGAGTTGTTATTGATAGGTAGGTGATTTATATTTTGATTAAACCCTTGTGGTTGATTCATCCCTTGATTATTTTTCCATGAGAAATTCGGATGATTCCGCCACTCGAGGTGATAATGGTTGGCAAATCCAGGTGGAATTTGCCTTTGTGCTCCTCCTACATAATTTGCCTCTTCAGAAATTTGATTCAATTGTTCCACTGTCAATGGAGCACTAGATGAAGGTTGTGATAATGAATCTAATCTCTTATTGATTAGATTAAACTGTGATGCCATTTGAGCGGCCAAGGATGTGAATTGGTCCACTTGGTGGATACCAACTGGATTGTTGTTCCCTTGACACTCATAGGCTTGGTAATTATTTGCAGTGAGGTCTTCAAGGATTGCATACGCATCCTCGGGATACTTCTTAAGCAACGACCCTCCTGCAGCGCCGTCTACTAAAATCATGGTTGCAGTTTGCAAACCATTATAGAAGGTGGAAACTTACTGATGTAGGGCTAACCTATGATGGGGACATTTCCTTAATAGCTCCTTAAAACGCTCCCAAGCGTCGTACAGTGTCTCTCCGTTACCCTGTGTGAATGTGGTTATATCCCTTATCAGCTTTGCGGTTTTAGATGGAGGAAAATACTTATGCAAGAATTTTTCCACCAACTGCTCCCATGTTGTGATAGAATCGTTAGGCAAAGAGTCTAACCAATCTTTCGCTCTCCCTTCTAAAGAAAAAGGAAACAATCTTAGTATTATTGCATCTTCTGATGCTCCGTTAAACTTAAACATATCGCAAATTGCTAAGAAGGTTCGTAAGTGGGAATTTGCATCTTCATGACCTAGACCCCCAAACTTATTATTTTGTACTTGTTGCATAATTAGTGGGTCCATTTTAAAATTATTAGCAGCAATTGCTGGTCGAGCAATGTTGAAGTGCACACCTCCCCTTAGTGGTGTATTATACTCGTGACAAGTCATACGTGGTGCCGCAGGGTGGCCATTTTGATCCACTTGACCATCATTATTATTAGCATTATTATTATTATTATCCATCGCAGGATGAATAATATTCACGTTTCTAGCTTCTCTTCTGTTTTGTCTACAGGAGCGCTCGATTTCAGAATTCAAAGGCAATAATTCTACTTGCCTATACCTGGACATACACCGCCCAACTTCTAATGATTTAAAAAAAAATAAACAAACAACAAACAAACAAACACTTGATCTCTAAATACTAAGGATTCACTAATATTGTAAGAAATAACACTAAATCAGTTGCACTTCCCCGGCAACGGCGCCAAAAACTTGGTACGCCCGAAACAGGTGTATATAATAACGCAAGTGCACGTGCCGTAACAAGTAATAAAGTGTGAGAAGTGATCGTTCCCTCGAGGAAGTGATTGATTAGTGCTCACAATTACTAGCTCCTCCCATTCTTTAAATTCAGGCGAGATATTTAATAGCGAGAATTTTAGAGACAACAATAGTAATAATAATAATAATAAAAACTAAATTGATCTTGCTTCGTTACTTTTTCCAAATTGGAGAATTAGTCTCGTATGTTGTTTTCTTAGACTATTGTGACGACTTTTCTTAATGACCTCTCATGATTGGTTGATTACTATCTTGCAACGATTTTTAAGATGGATGACATTATCTCTCGATCTCCGAAATCCGCTTATCATAATCCCCCTAGTTATCTCTAACTTAGGTAGATTTAGAATACCATGAAGGTTTAAAATCGATGTTGCTAACTCAAGACGGAATCTCTTCCTCTCTTGACGTTATATTAAGGTTTATGTTACACTTACACCGCTTCTCTCTCGAATCTTGCAGTGTAGTAAAAAGATGGAACTTTGACTAAAAGAATTACGCAACTCCTCTCTCGAATTTTGTCGCATAAAATGAGGATTCAACCCTAGACTAGCGAGACTCCTCTCTCGAATCTCGTCTCGCTATCTAAAAGAAGAACACTTACTCAAAAATTCCACAATTAAAGTACATAAACCCAATAAAAATAGATCATCAACCAAACATGAAAGTAAAATTGAAAATTAAATCATCACAAAGAGTCTAGTACTCACAACATACAAGACTTTTAGAATTTAGTTCATAACGATGGAGAAATCACACACAATGGTTGGAAAGTTCTTACAAAACATGGTAGAAATTAGTCCAAACCGCTGTAGAATCCTTTTCCCGAGGTTGCTTGCTTGATCCGTCCGGAGATTCGTCGTCTTCCTCGCGTAAGAAGAGCAACCCTAGGTTTTTTTCTCCTCCTTTCTTCTCTCCAATGGAAATCTGAATATTCTTCCTTAATGACTCCCTAATCAGCCAAGAAAAACGTCCAGCCCTTTCCCCAAAGGATGCATCTTTCCAAAATTGCAAATGGCGGCATATTTGAAATTTAAAATTTGAAATTCGTCCAGACGTTGCAACCTGTTTTTCTGCGCGTTGTGACCTGTTTTCCTGGTTATAATTCTTTGGGCAGATTTCTTTCTCCAATAGAATTCTTTGCCAATTCTCGCACAAATACATTGGAAAAAGACCGGATTAGCTCAAAATTAAATAAATATGAATTAAACTCTTATTTCTATTTTATTTAAACTTATTTTGAGCATTTATAATGGATATTAAGACATAAAATTAGGCTAGATAACTTCTATTTGGGAAGTTATCAATACTTCTTTTTAATGTAGTAAAGATATACATATACATATATATATATAATATTATAAAGAAATACTGTGATCTGCAAATAGCATGAGTTCGAAATTGGAAGAAAATTAGGTGACCGTCGGATTTCAGAGTTTTGATTATGAACCATTGGATCAAACCAACCCTCTCTCTTCACATTTTACTATGGGTCATAAACATACTAATAGGGGATCTTAAAGTTAGGTAGATAACATAAAAAGGCCCACTAAAAAAGCTCAGATTTAAAACCCAAACCCGCATGTTCAACGGCAGCCCGCAAGCCGACAAGCCCACCTAATTTCAAATATTCATTATGGAATTCTATATTTAAACCCAAAAGCTTCAAAACTACCGGCAGTGTGAGACTAAACCAAGCACAAATTTTTAAAAAAAATAAGGGGCGCGACTTTTTGGGGGTCAAGATGGTCTCAAAACGAAAAGTGATCAACATAAAAGTTGTAGATCTCGGCGATACGAACAACTTTCATGCTGATCACGTTTTGATTTGAAGCTGTCTTGTCTTCCGATTTGGGCCTCGAAATTGGGGGCGGCGAGAGTGTCTTGGCTTCCGATTTGGGCCTCGAAATCGGGGGCGGCGAGAGTGCTACAGTACATCCTCTCGCAGCCCCCGATTTCGAGGCCCAAATCGGAAGCCAAGACGGCTCCAAATCAAAAGGTGATCAACATGAAAGTTGTTCGTCTCGCCGAGATCTACAACTTTCATGTTGATAAATTTTTAATTTGGAACCGTTTTGGCTTCCTATTTGGGGCTCGAAATTGCGGGCGGCGAGAGTGCTACAGTACAGCCTCTCGCTGCCCCCGATTTCGAGGCCCAAATAGGAAGCCAAGACGGCTCCAAATCAAAACGTGATAAACATGAAAGTTGTTCTCTCACCGAGATCTACAACTTTCATGTTGATTACTTTTCGTTTTGAGACCATCTTGACCCCCAAAAAGGCTGGGGTGGGCGGACTGGGGCAGGCTTCGAGCGGGTGGGCGGGCGAAGCCCGCAGTCGCCGGTTGGGTACTGTGGCGCGTGGCCATCGCTCGTATATATATACGAGCATCTTCGCACTGGCTACGCCCGTGCTCGATGCTCTCGAGAGATCTTCGGTCGCATCCAGGCGGACTTCGCATGCCTTTGCACGTGCTTTGCCCGCTTCTGAGTGGTCTTTGCCCGTGTTTGATGTTAGTTGCTTGAGAGCACCGAGGACGTGCTTAGCCAGTGTGAAGATGTTCGTATGCAACCTATGTAGCATTTTTTTGCAGATAATGTACAATTATCATGGGTATACATCTGAAGATTATGAAAATGTTCATACTATTATTAGCTTATGTTCAGTACAACATAGAACACATAGATGAACGCAGGAGCTTGTACATATCAACAACAGATCGCAAAATGATTATTAAAGACGCTGTTATATATATGTAAACAACAGAGCAAGATCATTGTGATTGGAGATCAAACTATCTGAACTGTGAATTCCTGCTGCATATCTCATGCAACTAAGCAGCGTCCAAGCAGAAGTCCAAGTGTAGTTGGAAGCTGTCAGAAGGAAAAGCAGTGTTTGATGACATATCTTATTCAGTGGCCTTCAGAGATTATGCGTTGATGGAAAATGCAAAGTTATATTAGTGACTAACAACTGTTTATTGAGGTACAATAGTAGTATGTGTCATGTACTGCAGATTATTTGATAGGTGTTACCTTCTAATCATTGTGAATACGTAATTCCACTCTTCCTGTGCTGTTAGACCTGGTGGCACAGCTGGGATACGTAATCTAAACCCCGAAATTTCAGTTTGGGGACCATCTGACCACCTGCTTGTGGTTGGCTTGCAAATCTCATCATAGTAATTGTAATAAGAGTCAGCTGCAGTGTTGTTGTTGACAGGGGTAGCTGCGAAAAAAATTGTACAGTTTACTTTTCAAATTGTTATGATATAACAAAGTAGATATGCACAGTATCAATGACTTACTGGGTTGAGCGGCAGATTGATTATGTAATTGTAGTGGCTGATATGATGATTGTTCGTTTGTCATCTGCACATTGTTGACAGTCATAAAAAAATAATTGATGTAGGTCAAATCAAGGAGTATTTTATTCCAGATATGTATTATTATCATTTTCTTTTACGCTATATAACAAAATCACATTATATAGATAGATATGCAAAGCTGACGTGTTATTTTAAAAATATGAAAGTTGTTATTACCTGTCGAGCAAAATATGAGGCGTTGCAGTAGAGTTCTAAGAGATGAAACATAATATTCTTCAGTGATGATAGATGGATGTAGATGTAGAAGTTAAGGTAACAGTTATATAAATACAGAAGTTAAGTAAAACTCGAGAACATAGTATATCACTTTTTACAAATATATTTAGAACGATAACATTTGAATATTCATGAAACAGGGAAGAAGACACTACTATGATGAACAAATATAGCAAAGTAAAATGTTAAACCTAAGAGTGATGAAGCACATAACAGAAAGGTACGAATATTTGTGAGAAGGTATAGCAACGACAAATTCAGTTAGTTAAGGACCCACCCGAAAGAAATTTGATTTAACGTCAAAGAGTGTCATCTGATGAACTGAAATCTTATTCCCGTCAGGTATATACGTTAATATAAAAATAGGGACGGCACATATGTCTGTACTATAATAATACGAAAATTACCTTCTAGGTGCATGTAATGAACGAAATTTTTTTGCAGTACGTGAGCTGGATATTGCTCTATGTTTACAGTTGATGTGGCCGAAACAGATAGATGCACTGATGTTGGAGCAGTAGTTGGTGTAGTAATATGATCCACTGAGTGGGAAGAGGGGATTGAGGGGTTGTACTCATACAGGGGTGCAGTGTATGGTTGCAGTATCGATGGTTCTCCAATTTCAGGTCGCTGGTGAGTATAGAGCGATGAATAACATGGTGTAGATGTCAGTGAATATCTATGAACAACACCATTGTCTGCATTTATAACTTTGAAATACAAAAACATAATAGTGTTATATCATGTAAATGTATTTATAAATATATCGTAATGTTGATAAGCAAAAGCTAATTGTTACCCCAAGTCATATTTGCATGTGTATCATTGTTGTGCGAAGCCGGTGCATGTATACTTATTTGAGGTCGGGATGCAGCAGTGCAGTGGACTGTGGAGTTCTGTTGTGGCAATGTGACAACTTGATGGGGTAATCGATGGCGTCGTCTTTGAGCAGCAGCACGCCGCATCTCTCTTTCATGTGCTTGTTGTGCTTCTGTCATATGCGCACGCCTCGCCCTTTGGTAAGAGCGATTGTATGCTCGCTGAGCCTCACGTTGTTCGTTAGGCATCAAGGATCTTATTCTCTGTGAACGTTCTCGATTTGAAGCTCGCTGAGCAGCACGTTCTGCTTTTGTCATATGTGCAGTTCTTATTATTGTGACTGAGTAGTTATGCAGCTGATGTAATTGACGTTGTTCATCGGGCACAGAGAGACCTCGAGCACGAACAGAACGTTGAAGTTGCTCACCGGGCATAGAAAGGCTTGCAGCACGAACATCTGATTGACCATTATTATGTAGTTCCACTATGTCGTCGTTGTGCTCCATATCTGTAAATTTACACACATCAATTATAGTAACGTAACCATTACTCATCTCATCACAGTATGTCGTACATACTTTTGAGATTTGTGCGAAAGGAATATGTATTTCGTCGAATTTAAGAGTTTGAGGTAATGGTTTTGTTACGTATTATTTTTAATAATAGTATATATATTTGTACAGATGAGTTTGCAAATTGTGTTGTTACCTTATAAGTTAATGATTTTAATACAAAAACTTGTTTATGATGTTGTATCTACTTATCATAGGCGTACAGAAAATACAGCTAATGCAAAAAATACAAAACAGTACTATGAATGATGATATCATACATTAAAAATTTGAAGGAATATATATCAATTAAAATGAATATAAAGTTAACTTCGAATAGGTGTTCAAAAGTAATGTCCAAAATATAAAACAAATTATAATAAATATACAAATAAACAGCAAGCATTGTACGAAAGAGTGGATAAAATTAATGAGGATGACAGAGCAGAAAACAGGAAGAAAGGTAAGCAACGCTGGCTGAAATGGTAAAAAGTTGACTGAACATCCTATGAACAGTGCGTATATGGTATGTTATGATGACAATTTTGGTTTTGCTGGGTGTCAATGTTGTGTTTTTTATGCGACAATGTCACTGTGTAAGTAGTAACAATGTCAGAAGGAGAATTGAGGAGAAGGGTAGTCGAACAGTGCCGTGTGACAAACGTAGCCGATTTAATCGTGACAATGTCATAGCTCCAGTTTACGCCTGACTATTGGGCTGTAGCACATGCAATCGAAGCCCTGTCAATCAACGTGGGAGTTGCTGGCCGCGACACAGTTGGTGAGTAGGATTTCAAAAACGTTGTAGTTAACCATGATCGGGTTGGAGAAGTAATGGCATAGGTGATTTACTAGGAACTCCATGTGGTGTGGGGGCGACTATCGAGTTTCACTCACCAAAGGGAAGCTGCAGAGAATAACAGCCCAGTGGTGGAGCAGAGACGCGTTCAGCTGCTTAGGTTGCACCATCGTAGAATCGCGTAGAGCAGAGTCGTGGCATTCTCACGTTATATCAAGTAGGGGCGTGAGATACGGCGCGTGAGCAGGAGAAACAAACAGTAGAGAAATAAAATCTAAAAAAACTCAAGAGAAGTTC
Source organism: Platanthera guangdongensis (assembly GCA_039583875.1). Taxonomy (NCBI): domain Eukaryota; kingdom Viridiplantae; phylum Streptophyta; class Magnoliopsida; order Asparagales; family Orchidaceae; genus Platanthera; species Platanthera guangdongensis. The sequence continues at coordinate 289,898,009 of CM077153.1, forward strand.
ACTGCTTTTATACCAAGAGGAGAACTATGGATAGCCAACATGATGACTCAAAAGAACCCAACATTGTGCAGTGTAGGTTGATGTTTTTGAGCAATGAAATTTATTGTACATAGTTCTTCTGTAGAAACTATATATTTCATACGTATATGAGTTCGTCTCAATTTTTTCTATACTTTACCTACGTCAGTTCAACATTAATTTGCAATACATTTTAAGGAGCTCGTAACTAATATATATTCACACAAATTGCGCTAAAGTGATGCCAATGATTAATTAATAGTATGGGAGTTGCATGTGAGAGCAGGTACATATGGGTAAATAAATGTTAAACATGTGACTATTATAATTAGCATGGTGACGAAGAGGATGAGGATTCAGACACAACAAAGAGAGGAGGAGGAATCACCATTGAAATGTGAATGGTTGAGTAGACGTTTTATGCAATTCAGACAGAGGCCACAGTAGTCAGGAATGAAGGTCATGTGAAGCAATTTTTTTGGCGATTTTAACTTGACCAAAATATTAGGATCTATATGCCCTTCGTAGCACTGGTTATTATCCATGAGTAACTCGAAAACTCCATAGATAAGCATGCTCGGGCTGGAGAAGTACTGGGATAGGTGATATCCTAGAAAGTTCCCGTGGTGCGGGCTTGACTATCGAGTTTCCCTCACTAAAGGGAGGCTGCAGAGAAGAGCAGTCCGTCGGTGGAGCAGAGACAGGTTCGGATGCTTAGGGTGCACCATGATAGCGTTGCGTAGAGCAGAGCTGGGGCAGTGTAACGTTATACCGAGTATGGGCATGACATACAGCGCGTGAGCAAGAGGAACGAAGAGTAGATAGCAAAAATCTGAAAAATCTCAACAGAATCTCACTGCTTCTATACTAAGAGGAGAATTATGGGTAGCTAACATGCTGAGTTGAAAGAATCCAGCATTATGCACTATAAGTTGATGTTTTGGAGCAACGAAAATTATTGTGAATGGGAGGTTTTCTGTAGAAACTATATATTCTGTACTTATATAAGGTTGTCTCAATTTGTTATCTACTGGAACTGCATCAGTTCCACATTCATTTGCTATACATTTTAGGTAGTTCTTAATTAATAAATCTTCACACAAAGTGCGCTAAATTTATACCAATTATTAATTAGGAGTATGTGAGTTGCAGGTGGTAGCAGGTAAACAGGGGTAAACAAATGTCAAACATGTGACAATTATAATTAGGATGGTGAGGAAGAGGATGAGGATTCAGACGCAACGAAAAGAGGGAGAGGAATCGCCATTGGCACGTGAATGGTTGAACAGACGTGATATGCAATTCGGAGGGAGGGCAGAATAGTCAGGAATGAAGTTCATGTGGCTCATTTTTTTGGCAATTTTATTTTCACGAAAAGAGTAGGATCTATATGTCCTTCGCAGCTGTGGGTGTTATCCATGAGTACATCCAAACACAATTCAATATTTACAATTATAAATATGATTGTCTTAACTTGATATCTACTTTCACTGCATCAGGTAAACAGTGAATTGTAAAAAAAAATTGTTGCGATTTTAACATGATCAAAAGAGGAGGATGTATATGTCATTTGTAACTGTGCAATTATACATGAGTAACTCCAAACACACTTCAATATTTACAACTATATACTCATATATATCATGATTAACTGAACACCATATGAAATCTGAAGGAGATCCTAGACAAAAGAGATCAGATAGTTGCTTCAGGCACCCCCCCCCCCCCCCCGAAAAAACTTCGGTGTAACGTCAAAGAGTGTCATCTCACGAACTAAAATTTTTTGTCCTTCAATGATATGGTTGAGCAGACGTTCTATGAAATCCAGAGGGAGGTAAGAATTGTCAGGAATGAAGCTCAGGTGAATCATTTTTTTTGGCGATTTTAACTTCACAAAAATAATATGATCTATATGTCCTTCGTAGCTGTGGTTGTTATCCATAACTACTTTCAAACATAATTCAACATTTACAACTATAAATATGACTGTCTCAACTTGCTATCTAATTTCATTGCATCAGGTAAACAGTCAATTGCAAATTTTTTTTCTTTGCGCCTTTAACATGATCAAAAAAGAAGGATCTATATGTCATTCGTAACTGTGTGTATTATCTATGAGTCATTACAAACACATTTACATATTTACAATTATATACTCATATATATCATGATTAACTAAACACCATATGAAATATGTAGGAGATCCTAGGCGAAAGAGATCAGATATTTACTTCAGTACCCCCCCCCCCCCCCCCCGATAAAACTCCGGTCTAATGTCAAAGTGTGTCATCTCACAAACTGAAATTCTCTGTCCATCAATGATGTGGTTGTCCATCTTTATTGCAACTGTGCTCATTGTCGTCTCATCAGTGAAAATGACATCGCCTGTGCCGACTGGCTCTCCTTCTGTGTCCACGTCAGCCTTCATGAGTAAATATATAGTAGTACTAAATTAGCAAGACAGAATGGTTAAAGCATAGAATGCATGATAAAGATTTTGAATTCATACACTGCCGTGAAGAAATCCTGGAAGGCAGCCGAAGACGGATTTTAATACTTCATTAGTCGACACGGGGCTCCGCCCCTACGACCAAGCGCGACAGTACCCGGCCGACAACGACAGGCTACGTCCGCCTCCGGTTGCTGCGTCTGCAACATATATGTATGAGTACTCAAAATGACCGTAAAAAATATATATCAATATTACAGCATTAGCCTTCGGCCCTATGTTAGTGTAACGGCCAATCGCATGCCCCCGACCGGCTCCGCCCACATTGATAATTTAAGAAAAAGATAGTGTAAAAATTTAAAATTATAATTATAAATATATAAGTACAATATAAAATTATACACATATTAAAAATATTAACTATATATATAATATAATAAATGATATATATAATTATTATAATATATAGTATAATATGTTAATATACGTAATAATTAATTATTATATATATTTTGTGTAGTATAATTATTATATTTATATATGTTAAAATTTTTATATAATATAATTATTATACTTTAGAGTAATAACAATATAAGAAAAAAATATTTAAAATGTTATCACAAATGTTTTTTGGCTCGTTGAGTTGAGTTGTTTCTCTTGTCCTTGAGGTTTTGACATCGAAATCGGGCATGCACATTTTAAAATAAAATTTTAACAGCAAGCGGGTTTCCAAAACACGCTCCGGTTAGCCCGCGTGGTTCCATGATCACCCCACACAACTTTTTTTGAGTTATAAGGGTAAAATCGTAATTTCACATAGGTTTTGGACACCCTAGTTGTAAATTTAGAAAACCTATTAAAAAGTGGAGTGTGTTTGATTTTATTGAGCTTGATCAGACGTTTGTTGAATTATTAACTCATTATCAGACGGCTTATGGAATTTTGAAATCATGACAACGACAGACCAGAATATTTCTTTATATATGACATATATATATATATATATATATATATATATATATATATATATATATATATATATATATATATATATATATATATATATATAAACATTTCATAAAGAATATGGATGGTTTTAAAAGACATGTATTAAAAAACCATCCAATTAATATTAGTCTTTGGATCAAGTTAGTCAGGCCTGCAAATAACCAATTCTCCCAAAAAGTTTCTTCCCAAACTGCAAAAAATCTCGATGCCCCATGACCTCCGCCCGAACTCGGGTTTCTTCCACGCCGCTGCCGGCGGAGCCGCCGACGGGCGGACCGGTGCCCACCGGCGGGTTCGCCGGACCCCGACGAACTAGCCAGGGGTTGTCCGGTGTCGAGCGGGCAGGGCCACCGCCGGCGGTGGTCCTACCCGTGCAACCCAGTTTAGGGTCTCACGGGCAGGGCCTCCGCCGGCGGTGGCCCTGCCCGCTCGCCGTCGGACAACCCCCAGCAAGTTCGTTGGGGTACGGCGAACCCGCCGGCGGCGGCATGGAAGAAACTTGTACAGGCGGGCGTCGATCGGGATAGGGCTAGGTAGTTGTTTTAGATTTTTTTAATTTTCATTATTAAAATAATTAATGTTATTTTTAATAATATAATGATATATACTGAAATAATATTTAATAATTTTAAAAATTAATGATTAAAAAATATGTTTAATTAAAATTTAAAACAATGTTTCACAAATATATACAAATATAATGTTTTAAATTTTTAAAAAATATATAATATTTTAAATTTAAAATAATTAAAAAATTACATAATTAAAAAATGTCGGGGGAGGGCGAAGCAGGCTGCCGCAGGCCGAGTACTATCACGCGGGGCCGTAAGATCGGGGGACGGGCGAAGCCTGCCGTCACCGATCAGGTACTGTGGTGGGTAGCCATCGGGCCGGAGGCCCGTGCCTGTCATTCATGTGTGTGTGTCTATATATATATATATTATTATATATATATATATATATATATATATATATATATATATATACCATATTATAAAGAAATACTGAGATCTGCAAATAGCATGAGTTCAAAATTGGAAGGAAATTAGGTGGCCGTCGGATTTCAGAGTTTTGATCATAAACCGTTGGATCAAACCAACACTCTCTCTTCACATTTTACTAGGGGTCCTAAACCTATTAATAGGGGATCTTAAAGTTAGGTAGATAACATAAAAAAGGCCCGCTAAAAGCTCAGATTTAAAACCAGCCCGCAAACCCGCATGTTCATAGAATTAAAGATAAGCCCTGGCAGCACACAAACCCGCTTAATTGCAAACATTCATTATGAAATTCTATATTTAAACTCAAAAGCTTCAAACCTACCGGTAGTGTGGGACTAAACCAAGCACAAATTAAAAAAAAAACAAGGGGCGTGACGTTTTGGAGGTCAAAATGGTCTCAAAACGAAACGTGATCAACATGAAAGTTGTAGATCTCGGCGAGACGAACAACTTTCATGTTGATCATTTTTTTAATTTAGAGCCGTCTTGGCTTCTGATTTGGGCCTCGAAATCGGCGGCGGCGAGAGTGCTGCAGTACAGCCTCTCGCCGCCCCCGATTTCGAGGCTCAAATCGGAAGCCAAGACGGCTCCAAATCAAAAGGTGATCAACATAAAAGTTATTCGCCTCGCCGAGATCTACAACTTTCATGTTAATCAATTTTTGATTTAAAGTCGCCTTGACTTCCGATTTGGGCCTCGAAATTTGGGGCGGCGAGAGTGCTACAGTACAGCCTCTCGCCGCCCCCAATTTTGAGGCTCAAATCGGAAGCCAAGACGGCTCCAAATCAAAAATTGATCAACATGAAAGTTGTTCCTCTCGCCGAGATCTACAACTTTCATGTTGTTCACTTTTCGTTTTGATACCATCTTGACCCCCAAAAAGGTTGTCGGGGCGGGCTGGGGCAGGCTTCGAGCGGGTGGGCGGGCGAAGCCCGCCGTCGCCGGCCGGGTGCTGTGGCGCGTGGCCATCGGGCCGGAGGCCCGTGCCTGTCGCTCGTGTGTGTGTGTATATATATATGTACACACACACACACTAGTGCCCGACACGAGGCTCCGCCCCTATGGCCATGAGCAATAGTACCCGACCGGCGACGACGGGTTTCGCCCTCCCCATCAAGGCGGGTTTCTCCCGCAACATATACATATGAGAACTCAAAATAACAGTACAAAAATATACATAAATATTACAATTTTTATTTTGTAAAACAATATACGTTTTGACCTAAAAATATTAATTTTGACTTTAATAAAATTGATTGATTTAATGTCATCAGCTCGAAAATACAACTGATATGACTAATGACAACCTTTCTTGAATAGACCGTCGGCATGCTTAATGACAACCTACCATAGTAGGTGTAGGAGCTCTATTAAAAAAAAAATTGAATTTAAATGAATTTTCATCATTACTTCTAATGTTTTGATAATGTAATTACTTAAATGAACATTGTATTTTAATTTCTTTGAAATAAATTATAATATACGTGAAGTCATTAAAATATAAAAATGAACGCATAATTGATATTTTTGAATGTTTCACCAAAGACAACTTTTTACTTATAATAGAAAAGATATAAAATAGATAAACATATATTCGGACTTATTTATAAATATATTCGACCAAATAATGCTGCTTTAATGTTTATTTTTTGATGTGGAGGCCTTCCGCTCGATTGTCCGAAGGGAGAAGGCAAGTCAATCTTCTCATTAATCAATAATAGATAGGGAAGAATCCTAACCGATCATTGCACGCTGTGCTCATCTCCAAACTCTTTATCCTCTTGCACCGTCCACATGTACCGTCGACGTGGTGGTGTCGGTATCATCATTGGCTACTGACTATCCTACCCTCATATACTACCAAAGTCCCACAAGCTTTAAATTCTTTGAATGTCTTTTTCTGGTAATTGCCTCAACATGCACATTGTTCTGAATAGAGTTCAAAAGTATACCCCTTCTCATTTTTCATTCAAACAAAAATATTAATAGTCACAAATTGCATTTATTTTCTTAGGCGGGAAAATCAAAATAACACAAGGTCACAAGCTATAAAGAAAAAAAACAACAAGCAAAATAAGCAAATAACACACAGATTTATATGATTCGTCAATCTACCTATATCCACAGCTGCACTAGGGTTTCACAATTTTATTTTTTCAGACGAGTCTTTTATATTTGAAGGCCAGAAGTATCAAGAAAACTCTAGTATCATTTATCTATTAAAATTACAAATTCTTCACTAGTGACTCTGTAGTTCATATTTTAGTGAATATATGTACAAAAATACTCACTATGGCTCCCCTTCATGGGTTATTTTTTGTACATACATGTCATGAAATGTAAACTCGAAGATGATTTATGCCGTTTGAAAAGATGAGGTTCTGATAAATGGCGTTAAAAAAATAAAAAAATAATAATTTTGTCTGTTACAATTGTTTCTAGTTAGGAAATGAATATTTCGGATGATGATAATAACAATAGTTTTAATATCTAATTCTAAACATTAACCCATCAAACAGGTCTACATGCCAGGTTCAGCGTGAATAATTTCAAAATCTGGTTGGCAAAGATATTTGTTATCTAAATAATGTATTAAATTAATAATAAACATCCCTTAATTTACATACATTAGGCACTTAAAAGCAATGCTCCATGTTGTACTTGTTGAGACATTACTGGTCAGATTCATAATTCCCATGATTTATTGTCACTGAAACTCATCATAAACCCTTTTTATATAAATAAATGTTTAAAATTATGATTTTTATTTATATATACTCTTATATATTATGATTTTCTTCGTTTATAAGGTTTTAATGGAATTTTAGATTTATTCTCCTGGATTATGATACATTGTCACCCATCATTTCTTCCTATTAATTGGACTACATGTGTTATATATAGTGGGGATTTCAATATAATTAAGAGAAAAATAGAATAATTATCTTTTCCCTTTTCAATTTCTTCCATTCCAAGTGTGGCACTATATATTTCCTTGTTGTGCAATTGGCACCTGCCCGCGAGTACGGAACTCGTCGCGGACAATAGCAACGGAAGCAAAAATCTTTGAGCAAATAATGGCGCGCACCAATCCAACAGTTCGAGTTTCCAAAACACAGAAAAAACACACAGACGACAAGAGATATACGTGGTTCGGAGTTAAGCTCCTACATCCACGGGGAGAGCGCGCCGGATCCACTAATCGAAAAACCAATCTGATTACAACACAGGCACTCAACGATTCTCAACGGATCGACACTAACCTAAAATATGAAATAAAGAACAACAGGAGAACAAAGAAAACTCCCCTATCCGCAGCCTGGATCTGAAACTGATCTTGCCTCTGCCACGTTTCGCTGCTCTCCGGCCAAGAAAGCCGCTGCCCTCTTCAGGATGAAGGAACCGCAGCCTTATGCCTTCTTTCACCGCCGAAGTTGCCGCCGCTGCTGGATCGCCGTTGCCGCCGGAGATGAAAACCTGCACCCGCCGCTGCCGTGGATCTCCCCTCTCCTGCACCGGAGATGGAGCCGATGCCGCTGCCGTGCACTAGATCGGAACTCCGATCAATCTTCCGCCGCCTCCGTCAACCACCGCTCGCCTGCAAGATCTGCCGCCGCTGCTGCCTGAGAAGAACCGCCGGCCCAAGATTGGGCCCTATGCCCGCTGGAGAAGAAGAGCCAGCCCAAGATCGGCCCTATGCCCGCTGATCGTCGCCGGAGAGGAAACGCCTCTGCCCGATCTTGCCACCGCCGGATCCCAAGGATCGCTGGACCTACGTAGCCCTAGATTGGGCTTGCCGCTGCGCCGCTGTCGCCGGAGAAAAAGCCGTCGCTGTCGCCGGAGAAGAAGCCCTAGACCGGGCTTGCCGCAGCGCCGCTGTCGCCGGAGGAGAAGAACCCGCCGTCGCTCCGGATATCCTCCCGAATCCGCCGCTGAGCCTCGCCGGAGAAGAAACCGCCGCCTGTCGACCGCCGCTGGAGGAGAAACCCAAGATCGGGCCCTATGAACCGCCGGTCGTCGCTGGAGAGCCCGACGCCGCCGCTCTTTCTCCCTGCCGAAGCCGCCGCCACCTCTAGCGCACGATGCCGTCGGCGATCGCTCCGAAGCCGCCGCCTCCTCCCGATCGCGATGCTGCTCGCGATGCCGCCTCCGCCTTGTTCTCCGTTAGGTTAGGAATGATTTTTTATCGGGGGTTATTACTTCTGTCTGTGCAAACCTATATATATATTCAAAACAAAAGAACCGGACCGGTCCAGCTGGACCGGTCCGGTGGAGCATCATAACATAACAATCTCCACCTTGATGCTCCACGAACGCTAATACCGCCTATAACACACAGACCCCCTACTGGCGACTACAAGCCCCCTCTCCCTGGGCCCGACACGATCAACATGCATCAGTCTGAGTTAAGTCAAACTTAACTCGCCTCACTGATTTCTCCCGCATGCTCGCAACGCATTCCTCCGTAGGAATCTCCCGCAACATCACGCCTCCACCTCGAGCGAACTCCCTCAACTCCCGGGGACGCACGTCGACGTGCTTCGTCCTTGCACGATAGACCGGGTCTACTGCAAGACGAATCGCACTCGAACTCTCACTATGCAACTCCACCTTCTCCTGAGTGATCCTAAGTCCCTCGGTGAGACCTCTGAGCCTGATGGCTCCTCTCGCGGTGTCTGGGTACTCCTGAGATGACTCTCTACCCGTCTCTCTACGGTTGCGAAGATTCTACCTCCGCCAAGGTCCTCTCTCCGTGCACACGCCCTTGCCACGAATCCTGCCCTGCTCCTCCGCTGGTCCTTCCTAGCTTTTTGCTGAGAACGGTCTCTGCTCTCTAAAGATCTATCGAAGGAATCGCGATCTGAGGAGATCGCCTGAAATGCATGCGCTACCGTATCCTGTAGCTCGAGAGACGGTGTGACCTCTCTCCTCGCATCTCCCCTGGCAATCGTGGTGCCAATCAGTCTATAGAGCGATCCGAAACGCTCTCCTCTCAAGACTGTCTGTGCGCCTCTCCTGACCTCCAAATACCCGCTGCTACTGGTATAAGAATATCCGGCAGCCTCCAGAGTGCCTAAAGAAAGCAAGCTCTTCCTCAACTCGGGCACATACCGAACGTCGGTGAGGGTCCTAACCACTCCATCGAACATCCTAATCCTGATGCTCCCGACTCCAGAAATCTCGCACTCTGACTGATTCCCCATCCGAACACGACCACCTCCACAGTGCCTAATACTGGAGAACCATTCAATGTTCGGGCACATATGGAACGAACATCATGTATCCATGATCCAGGAATCTGTGGTCCCGACTACCACGTCGCGGCTTTGTGAAACGTGTAGAACATCATCATCGCTCACGCACTCGGATGCCACTGCAGCCTGCTGAGGCACAGATTCTTTGCCCTTGAGTTTCCTCACTGGGCAGCTGGTCTTCCAATGCCCCTCCTCCTTGCAGTAGTAACACCTATCCCTGGACCTAGGTCGATCATCCTCCTTGCCTCCCCCTCTCGATCTCCCTCGGGATGGGTCTCTGCTCTTCACGAGCAGACCCTCGCTCGCACTCGATCCGGAACTGCTCCTCTTCTCATTAGAGAGAAGCATCGTCACCACTTCCTCCATCTTAAGGGTATCCTTCCCATACAACATGGTGGTAACTAAATGATCGAACGACCTCGGGAGTGAGGACAAGAGGAGAAGAGCCTGATCTTCCTCCTCGACCTTCACATCCATACACCGCAGCTGGGATACCAGCTTGTTGAACACATTCATATGGTCCAACAACTGCGTTCCCTCGGACATCCTCAAGCTGTACAACTGCTTCTTCACGTACAGCTTGTTTGTGAGCGACCTGGACATGTAGAGCTCCTCGAGCTTCCTCCACAAGTCCATCGTAGTTTCCGCCTCGATAACGTTGTACATGACCTCGTCTGCCAAACACAGCTGTATGGTGCTGATGGCCTTGAGGTCCAGCTCATCTCACTCGTCGTCGTCTTTCACCTTAGCCTTCTCCTTTCCAAGGAGTGCCTTGTGAAGACCCTGCTGAACGAGTACGGCCTTTATGCGCTTTTGCCAAAGACCGAAATCGATCCGCCCATCGTATTTTGGAACCTCGAATTTGGCCGCCATTGAATTTGCTCACTGATCCGAAGGTCGAACCTCCCTCTGATACCAATTGTTGTGCAATTGGCACCTGCCCGCGAGTACGGAACTCGTTGCGGACAATAGCAACGGAAGCAAAAATCTTTGAGCAAATAATGGCGCGCACCAATCCAACAGTTCGAGTTTCCAAAACACAGAAAAAACACACAGACGACAAGAGATATACGTGGTTCGGAGTTAAGCTCCTACATCCACGGGGAGAGCGCGCCGGATCCACTAATCGAAAAACCAATCCGATTACAACACAGGCACTCAACGATCCTCAACGGATCGACACTAACCTAAAATATGAAATAAAGAACAACAGGAGAACAAAGAAAACTCCCCTATCCGCAGCCTGGATCTGAAACTGATCTTGCCTCTGCCACGTTTCGCTGCTCTCCGGCCAAGAAAGCTGCTGCCCTCTTCAGGATGAAGGAACCGCAGCCTTATGCCTTCTTTCACCGCCGAAGTTGCCGCCGCCGCTGGATCGCCGTTGCCGCCGGAGATGGAAACCTGCACCCGCCGCTGCCGTGGATCTCCCCTCTCCTGCACCGGAGATGGAGCCGATGCCGCTGTCGTGCACTAGATCGGAACTCCGATCAATCTTCCGCCGCCTCCGTCAACCACCGCTCGCCTGCAAGATCTGCCGCCGCTGCTGCCTGAGAAGAACCCCGGCCCAAGATTGGGCCCTATGCCCGCTGGAGAAGAAGAGCCAGCCCAAGATCGGCCCTATGCCCGCTGATCGTCGCCGGAGAGGAAACGCCTCTGCCCGATCTTGCCACCGCCGGATCCCAAGGATCGCTGGACCTACGTAGCCCTAGATTGGGCTTGCCGCTGCGCCGCTGTCGCCGGAGAAAAAGCCGTCGCTGTCGCCGGAGAAGAAGCCCTAGACCGGGCTTGCCGCAGCGCCGCTGTCGCCGGAGGAGAAGAACCCGCCGTCGCTCCGGATATCCTCCCGAATCCGCCGCTGAGCCTCGCCGGAGAAGAAACCGCCGCCTGTCGACCGCCGCTGGAGGAGAAGCCCAAGATCGGGCCCTATGAACCGCCGGTCGTCGCTGGAGAGCCCGACGCCGCCGCTCTTTCTCCCTGCCGAAGCCGCCGCCACCTCTAGCGCACGATGCCGTCGGCGATCGCTCCGAAGCCGCCGCCTCCTCCCGATCGCGATGCTGCTCGCGATGCCGCCTCCGCCTTGTTCTCCGTTAGGTTAGGAATGATTTTTTATCGGGGGTTATTACTTCTGTCTGTGCAAACCTATATATATTCAAAACAAAAGAACCGGACCGGTCCAGCTGGCCGGACCGGTGGAGCATCATAACATAACATTTCCTTTCCTTTCCTTTCTGCTTTCTGGCTTTCTTGGCCATGCCCCCACCATATTTAACTCCACTAATTCTAGTTAGCAAAGTCAAATTACAGTCCTATATTCTCGGCCGATAACGTCTTAGTCATGATAAGCTGACCCCAAGAAAACCCAAGTATCTTGAGGATCTCAATGAGCAAATTAAAGTTTTGATGGGCTCGATCATGCATGATGCATGATTACAAGCATCTTATTAATTAATAGTATTTGTAATGGTCGACGTGGCACAATAATTTTATTTGACGGCTACATACATGAGACACTAATTATCAACAAGGAATTCTTGATGTACCACCATTAGTCCATGCACTTCCCCTACTTTCTTTCAGCCTCTAGAAATTAATTTGAAAAATTCCCATTATTATTTGAAAAGTTATGATATGTAATTGATATAGGCTTCATATATCGCTAGCTTCAACATGCATCAACTCCCTTACTTTCAAAAGTTATATTCGTGCAACCTGTAATTACGCTAACTCACATGCATGAAAAGGTTGAATAATTAGACATTAGTTATAAATTCTAGTGATGGGGTAGTGTAGAAGTATATCGAGTCAAATCGGTGGGACTTTGGTCAAAACGTACAAGCAATATATATATGACCTCACCGAGCAAGCCGCATGTGCGAGACGCGTCCGCTCGAGGAGGACCAAAAAATCAACCCGAAAGAAGGGGTGCACTACAAGAAAACAGCCTTTTAGTGACAAAAATTTTGATCACAAAATATTGCGGCTTAGTCACTAAAGACATTTAGCAACCAGATTTGATCTGTCACAAAGTGGTTGCAAAATGGGCGTCACAAAATGTATTTAGCAACCAAAAAAATTTTCGTCACTAAATGTATATTTACAATGACAGTTAATTTTTGTCACTAAATGTACTATTTCAGTTACCATTAATTTCCGCCACTAAATGTACTTTTTTGTGACAACTAGTTTTCTCACTAAATATATATTATTAGTGACAACTATTTTTTGTCACTAAATGTACAAATATTATGGCTTTTTTGTCACTAAATATATTTAGTTCTCAAACTTATTAAGTCACTGCTTGTGAATGCAATAATGACTTTTAGTTACTAAAATTATCATTTCATCATTCAATACAATAATAAATAAAATATTCATTTTCTAAAAAAATTCATGAAAGAAAATAGAATATTTATTTTAAATTTATTAATAAAAAAATGGGAAATATCCCAAATCCTTCAGTACATACCAATAGAGCTTTTAACTCTACTAAATTCAACATATATAAAAAAATCTATAATAAAAAACATTTCATATATAATTCTTTTTTTATATGTAACACAAAATAAATAAATATATTGTGATTTCTCCATCCTCTCTAAGCTCCCGTCTTCAAGCTTCTCATAGGCACCATTTCTACGAGATCCGTCTTGATCTTTCTTGGCGGTTCATGCGAGCGGCCAATGACGGACGGCCATTGACCAGCAGCGGATGATGAGGGAGGTTTTCACAGTAGATATCAGTCGAGCTCGTCGAGCTCAGACGAGCTCGTCGAGCTCTGTCGAGCTCGAGCTTGAGCCCAATGAACCCAGGCTCGGCGAGCTCGAGCTCGAGCTCGAGCTCAAAAAAATAGCTCGAGCTCGAGCTCGAGCCGGCTATTTTTGCCGAGCTCGACTCGAGCTCGGCTCGTTTGCAGCCCTAGTCCCAAATGTGGGCAAATTGCGGGTGGAATTGATGTACGAGGCTCATCATATCAAGTACTCGGTTCACCCGGGGAGCACGAAGATGTACCGCGATATGAAGAAATTGTTCTGGTGACCAGGGCTTAAAAAGGATGCGGCACTCTATGTGGCGAAGTCCAAACATGAGCCTTAGTGAAGGCGGAGTGCCAAAAGGCTGGAGGATTCTTGAAGTCCTTGCCTATTCCGGAGTGGAACTTCGACGACATTACTATGGACTTTGTGCAGGGTTTGCCAAGGTCGCAGAAGGGAAACGACGCCATCTGGGTGGTTGTAGATTGTTTGACGAAAGTGTCGCACTTCATTCCGCATAGGAAGGATGATTGTGTGGAGAAATTGGCAAAGTTATATGTGGATATTATTGTATGGCTTCACGGTGTGCCCCACAACATTGTGAGTGACCGAGATGAGCGGTTCACGTCCAATGATTGGAGCTTTGTGCAGCAGATGTTGGGATCAAAGCTGAGTTTCAGCACAGTTTTTCATTCGCAGACGGATGATCAGACCAAGAGGGTCAATAGGACGATGGAAGACATGCTTCGCATGTGCGTTCTGGATTTTGGGAAGTAGTGAGAAGATCACCTATACTTGGTGGAATTCGCTTATAACAATAGCTACCATTGGAGCATACAAATGACGCCCTTCGAGGCTCTTTAAGGTAGAAGATGTCGCACGCCGTTGTCTCAGTTGGAAACGGGTGAGTCAAAGTTGTACAAGTGACAAGATGTGGAAGATGCAACGTTGTTGGTTCGAACGATTCGAGAGAGATTGCTGATCGCTCAGGATCGCCAAGCTAAGTACTATAATGTCAAGCATAGGAACGTGGAGTTCGCTATTGACAACTGGGTGTACTTGAAGATTAAGCCATTCAAGGGTGTCCCGCGGGTACGGCACTTGTAGAAGGTAAGCGCGAGGTACCTTGGACCTTTTGAGGTTCTGGAGCGGATTGGCGAAGCAGCTTATCGATTGAGGCTATCAGTGGAGCTAAGTGGTCTACACCATGTATTCCACATATCAGTGCTGCAGAAGGCGGTGCAAGAGCCTTCGCAAGTGATTGCGGTCGACCAAGTGACGGTCGATAGTGAGTTGACGACGAAGGTCAAGCCCGTCTGCATTAATGACTCGGAAGTCAAGCGGCTACGCAACAAAGAGATCATAATGGTCAAGATTCGTTGGGACAATTGCGGTCGGGAGGAGCTCTCGTGGGAGCGAGAGCATACCATGCTTGAGGAGTACCTGGAGTTATTCCGCTCAGGTACCACTTAAGTTTTGTTTTTATCTTTCTTTTATGTAATTTCAGGACGAAATTCTTTTAAGAGCGAGAGAGTTGTAACGCCCCGAAACTCAAAAGAGCGACGATAGGCGTTTTGAGCCAAGTCTGGGACTTGGTAATGGTCACACGGCCTAGGACACGGGCGTGTCCCAGGGGCGTGTCGTGCTTGGGTCAATGATGGTCATGTGGTCGATGAATTTCAGTCGACGATCGTCGAGTAGCGAACACGGCCTGAGATACGGTCGTGTCCCAGGTCGTGTCTTACTCGGGTAGTTGGCTGAGTTGTGTTGGGGGAGAAACACGGCCTGGAGCCCAGGCGTGTTCAGGTTTGACACGGGCATGTCAAATGGGACACGGGCGTGTCCAATACTCGTGTTCCTCTCAGGTTGGTGTTGGCCCTGTGTCGATGGAGGAACACGCCCGGGTATACGGGCGTGTACTAGATGACACGGGCGTGTCAAGCCTGACACGGGCGTGTCGAGAGCCCGTGTTCTTTTCGGGACGCGACGGTTTCGACGGTGAATGGGGCACACGGCCTTGGATACGGGCGTGTCACAAGCCGTGTTCGGCCCAGGATTTTGATTTTAAGTGCGAATCGTGGTCATTCGTTTCCTTATTTGGGATCCAATGGTTCAGGGATGTTCTTGCTGTGTTATACCCGGGAATAGGGTTGGAAACCCTCATTCTCTTTGGGTTATTCTCTTTCTAAAGTTCTAGAGAGAGGGGAGAGCAAGGAAGAAGAAGGGAGATAGATCCGGCCGCCGGCGGAGCTTTGGAGCCCCAAATCGCAAGCCGACTTCGAATCTACGGAGGTGAGGACATTGCGGTGTTTTTCAGCTGTATAGATTTCCATGGCGCCAAAGAGGAATGCTAATGTAACAATTCTCATCCTAGGACATGTGAAGTCCTCGTTTCCTTTACATAGGAATCCCGCTCTCGCGAGTTTGCGGTGAGTGTGAGGCGTTCCTTCGGGTAGACATGAATAGTCCCCATTATTTAGCATGTAGAGTCCATAATCGAGAAATGGACATAGGCATGATGTGTGAAGCCTACCCGGACAAGTTGGTCTGGATCGATGATGTTGCATTGCATGAATGGCCGGAGAATACTCCGCGTCGATGGTTGTTTTTCGGGTTTTCTACGCGGTAGATTGTAACAGGGAGCCTTGGGGACTAACTCCAAGGTGCACCCGGAAAACTGGGCAGATGCGTGATTCTGCCATCTTGGTGGCTTTGGAGCCACCTTGCACATAACCGAGTTATGTGAAGTATGTGATCGGATTGGGACTCGGGGAAGTTTGACCCGCGCCCATGTCTTAAGGTGACAGGGCGGTGTGAGCAACGGGTTAGGCGGAACCGTACCCGCTCTATATCGTTCGGTTAAAGAGACTTAAAGGTACTTGGTACTTGTCGTTTGGCATAGATAGAGGGTCTTAGGCATTGGCCAGAAAGACCATAATGTTCACGAGATATTGCCGCCCAGGGGGTGGTGGTGAGTCAGCGGACTTTGACCGTGTTCACTGTGAATGTGCCCTGAGAGCACGGGGTGTGTGGTAGTGCGTACCCACGCCTGTGATGAAGTGTTTTTACACTATACTGCTTGGTTATGCTAACAAAGTGCAGGGAAGGAGCATCGCCGCCCCGAGTTTGGGGGCGGGTCGTTATAATTTGGTCAGCATAGCTGACCGTTGCTTTTGTTTACCACCGTTGCGGTGGATTGTTGCTTGCAGGTGATGCAGAGTCAAGTGGTAAATAGCGGACAAAAGCCCATGTTGCTGAGCCGGCCTTCAAAGGCCTAAAAATAAATGTTTACTTGCATTATTCATGTGTGACCGACCTGCGTGCCGAGGTTTGGAAAACACTTTAATTTGAGTAAACTATTATAAGGACATAAGGCCAAGTACTGGTGTATTGTACGTTCATTCCTTCTGGGTTTGTTTTGTGGACATTTATGCTTTTGGCTGGGTTCTATTTTATTGCAACTTTTAAATTGCTTCCGCTAGAATGCACCATGTGGAGGACGTTGATTCTTAGTTGGATGGTTTCCATTGAGTAACCTTCCGGTCCGTCTGTGGTATATGGCGTCGGGCCCCGGTCGAACCTACTGTTATATGCTGTGCGACGGATAGGAGGTGTTACATCTTTTATGCCTGCGTCTTTTATGTTCCCTTTACGGAATCGCTTTATGCCTGACGACATTTTAGAAGTTGAACCAGCATCATGTCTTTTACTTCCACTCCTGGCGCCATCACATTGTTTGTTCCCACTATCATTCATGTTAGTAGTTGGGGTAGCAATATTTTCCACTACTTGATCATCATCATCAGAAATAGGCTCGGGCTCAGAAAACATAGGGTGCATTTCTCTCATTGATGGGATCCATGATTTCTCTCCCGTAGCAACTACCAAGCTAAACATCTTGTCCATTTTTTCTTCGAGCTCGGGTTCTATGCCTGTATATCGAAATTTCTTCGCGGCTGGTAACATCTATAATAAGAAAAACTGTTATGAAAAATACAAATAATTGTTTTCAATTATTGTAATCTATGCTCTTCTACAATAAATAATTATTATGTTGATTATGCTCTTCCAAAACATCTCTTTTAAATCATTTCCCTGTTTTAACAATCCCTCAAAGTAGCATTTCCATGTGGCTCAAGAAATGCCCATCATTATATACTTACACCCTTTTGCATTGATGTACGACAGTAAGCATTCAATACAGATTTTCACTGAATCAACTATCTCAAGTTTTAAGAGATCTCAACTATCACCAAATTTAACAACAAAATTGGTGGCAACAAAGAAACATGAACTGAAATAACAATTCAATCAAACTTCACTTTCTCCAATTCCTACATCACAACAGAAGACTGATCTTACGAGTATTTACAATAAAAAATAGATCAATAAAAGATAAGGGTGGAGATCATGATTCTGTAAAAAAGTTAGGGGAATACAGGAAAAATCTACCTCAAAATCTAGCTAATGGAGCAGTTGGGTTTCGACTTGTGCTCCTCGCTCGCCCGGAAGGTTGAGGATTTAGATCTTGATCTACTGTTTTAGACTCGGATGAAGTTATGCGAATTTGAATGTAGATCAAGGAAGAAGAACACTGGATGAAGCGGAGAAGCTGGACTCCGTTGCCGAAGAGTAGAGGTTGGATGCTCGCCGGAGAGGAGAAGGACGAACTCGCAGTCGCAAGTCACGTACTCCCAAAATGCTACAATCACTGCTTTCAACAATCCTGTCGTGAGTTGGCGAAGCGCGATGCCGATGCCGCTGATGCAGCTAGGGCACAGGAGAAAATCGGGGAAGAGGAATGCGGAGAAATCAATCCTGCCATGGTTGGCGAAGCGCGATGCCGATGCCGCCGCGATGCCGATGTCGCCGCTGCAGCTAAGGCAGAGGAGAAAATCGGGGAAGATGAATGCGAAGAAATCTATCGTGCCGTGGTTTTTGGCGAAGCGCGATGCCGCCGCTGTTCCACCGCAGCATCTATAAAATCTTTTGGCACTGCTTTCCTTGCTGCTGTGGGGTGCCGCTCCCTGGCGCTTTACCAAACATACCCCTAAGCACTTCTTTTTAGGGCGAGGGAGATGAAGAGTGTATACGTGTAGACATAATATTTCAATTTTTTAAAAATGAAATTCAGCGAGCAATTTGAACTTATAATGATTGATTTTAGACGTACATAAAATTTAATGACTTATTGTATAGCTTTGACAATACTTTTCCTATCTACCAACGTTTTTCAGCCTGACCACACCAGTGTGTTGAAATTGTGGAAGTTGGAAGTGGGCGGTCGGGATGGTGCAGACCGCACAAACCGTCGAGACCACACGGCTTGTGCGGATAGGCTTGGCGAATAGCCTGATCCTTGGCTATTGTTATTCTCGCGGTCCGACTTAGTTGTATCCCTGGACTGGAACCGCGCGGTTAGCATTACCTAACCGCGAATTGTGCGGTCTAGATTAAGAGATCGCGGAGACCGGCAGACCACCAATTGGCGCGGTTAGGTTCAGGTCGTGTGGCCGTCTGCATGGCTGTCTGCTTGGCTGCTAAGTCCACACAGACTGAGTTTGATGTTTGCATAGCGGTGCGGACTGGTGGAGTTAACTGCCCAAGGTCTGGTGTTGTCAACCAGCATGTTAGGCGGACTAGCGCTACTAATTGTCACGTCACTGGCAGTTACTGTATCCCCCTGGGCGGTGACATGATCCGCTTTCCGGCCGATAAATATAGGTGCTGACCTCGTCATAAATAACAGGAACTGTAATAAATGTTGTTGAAATTGTTGAAGTGAAAGTGGGGGTTGATCATACAAACCAGCGCGGCCTGGACGGACAGTCTTGCAAACTGGTGGTGCTGCCTGAGCGGTCTGGTGTTGCGGCCTGGTGGTGTGTCATTGGAGGTAACCGCGGAGTTCGTGGTTAGGCGAACCGGATTGGAGCTGGCGGACTGGGTGGACTGTTGTTCGTGTCCGCGAAGCTCGCGCCATAGGTTCACTGGTTGGGGACTTGGTCATGATCTGTGACAAGTTCAGATTGATCGCGGAGTCCGCAATTCCGTTGATTGACTGGGCGGTTTGTGCCTTTGGTCGTGGACATTGTTGTTGCGGGCTGGTGCGGTGTCCGCTGGGATGCGGACTGGTTTCTATCCGGCCTCCTTGATGTCAGGCGAATATGCTGGCGTCCGGCCTTGTACCATCGGACTGTGCGGACTGCTCTGTGCTAGCTGCGGGCTGTGGCGGTGTTTCTATCTACTAGGGCGGTGAGCACACTCCTCTCCGCGCATATAAATAAGACCCTCTTATTACATCATAATCATCTGAATGAACAGTAAGTTGAATGTGGGTTAATTACTGCGGTCTCGAATTTTCTGTCCGCGCGGTTTGAGAAAGATAAACAGTTCGCTGTTTACAGGTTGTGCGGCTAGCACTGAGAAGCCAGAATTTTGGTGCTGACTGCGGTCAGGGATCAGTGGAGCTTGCGGTTAACAATCACCGGTTTGTAGCAGGTCGCGGTTGCGGTCAGCCGGTCTTCTCTCCTTTAGCTTTCCCAGTTCAATAACTTGTCTACCGGTCACGGCGGTCTGTTCTTCAGTTCGGCAGCGACTTTGTTCGCGGACTCTGGCAGTTAGGCGATCTTTGCGGTTAGGCGGCTTGCAGAGAGCGGACAAAGGTGTTCAGCAGACTAACGGGTTGTCCGCGGTCTACGCGGACTCTATAGTTCAGTTCGGTGCAGCAAAAGCTTGGCGGTCTCGGCGGTCTCGGCGGTCTCTGAGGCAGTCCGCCTGGCTTTTTGTTCTTGCTTGTTTGTATGCTCTTCCTTTGTACATCAGTGAATCATGTCTCGTCATGTATGTCCTGCCCTGTAAAGAAGATTGTTGATAATTCAAGACTTGTTTGTTGCCTTCTGTTGTTTCTGATTTATTGAGCTTGGTTTATGGTTGAGTGTTCCTGCGTCTGGTTCTCGTTTTCCGCTTGATCAAGGTGTCATCTTGATTGCTTTGAAAGTTTTACTTAGTATCAGAGCTATCTCCCTGATCATTTTGAGGAATTTTAACATTGTATCAAAGGGAACAGAGGTTTGAGCTGTGATTAACCATCAATTGTGCTCGATGCTTCTGGAAGCTAATAGATCAGTGGTTGTTGCAATGGAAGATAGGTTAGCAAGAGGTCTTGGTATTGAGCTTTTAACGTCGACCAACTTTAAGAAGTGGAGATCGTGCATGGAAAGCAATCTTCTGGGTGAGGATCTTTGGGTGCTCGTCTGTGGTGATGACAAGCAAGAAGTTACGGCTGCAACTGGTACTGTTGAACAGGTGAGAGATTGTAGGAAAATGAATGCAAAGGCTGAGTTTACTCTAAAGCGGGCTATCTCACCGGAGCTCTTTGATCACATCCTTGGATATCAATCAGTTGATGAGATTTCACAAGGCCTACTCGTCTCTCAAATGGGCTATGCTGAGCGGATCGTTCATCGATTCATCTTGAGGGAGGGAAAGAGTAGCTCTACTCCTCTGGATTGTGTACTGAAGCTTCGACGAGATGAGGGGAGGATTCTTCCTGATCCCTTGGTGTTCCGAGCTCTGGTTGGGAGCTTGATTTACCTGACGATTACAAGGCCAGACATTGTTTATGATGTAGGCCGAGTTAGTCATTATATGGCGGAACCAAGGAAACCCCATCTGGTAGCGGCGAAGAATATTCTGAAGTATGTGAAGACTACTTCTGATATGGGACTCCTGTATAAGAGGGACACGGGCTTTTCTCTGCATGGCTACACTGATGCTGGTTATTGGGGAGACTCAAACGATCGAAAGTCGACGTCTGATTATGTTTTCACATGCGGATCAACGACTATTTCATGGTGCAGTAAAAAGCAGAACTCGGTGTCCGTCTCTACTACGGAAGCGAAGTACAAGACTTCGGCCTTGGCAGCTCAGGAAGCCATCTGAATGAGGAGGCTATTAGAGGATGTCCATAAAGAAGTGTGAGGTCCAACTATGCTTCTCGGTGACAACGAGAGTACCCTGAAACTGGTTAATAATCCAGTTTGTCACGTGCGGACCAAGCATATAGAGATTGAGCACCACTTCATTTAGGAGAAGGTGTTGGAGGGGTCTCTTATGGTTGAGCATGTGCGGAGCGAGGACAACATCGCGGATATCTTCACTAAGCCGCTATCGAAGGGGCTATTTGAACGGTTACAGGGACTGCTTGGTTTGGACACCACTTCTCACTTCAAGGGGGAGTGTTGAAATTGTTGAAGTGAAAGTGAAGGTTGATCAGGCAGACCGCGCGGCCTGGACGGTCAATCTTGCGGACTGGTGGTGCGGCCTGAGCGGTCTGGTGTTGTGGCCTGGTGGTGTGTCCTTGGAGGTAACCGCGGAGTTCGTAGTTAGGCAAACTGGATTGGAGCTGGCGGACTGGGTAGACTGTTGTTCGTGTCCGCGGAGCTCGCGCTAGGGATTCACTGGTTGGGGACTTGGTCACGATCTGTGACAAGTTCATATTGATCGCGGAGTCCGCAATGTCCGCTGGTTGACCGGGCGGTCTGTGCCTTTGGTCGTGGACATTATTGTTGCGGGCTGGTGCGGTGTCCACTAGGATGCGGACAGGCTTCTATCCATCCTCCTTGATGTCAGGCAGATAGGCTGGTGTCTGGCCTTGTCCATGCGAACTGGGCGGATTGTTCTGTGCTAGCTGCGGGCTGGGGTGGTGTTCTTATCTACTAGGGCGGTGACCACACTCCTCTCGAAGCCTATAAATAAGACCCCCCATGTGACATCATAATCATCTTAATGAACAGTAAGTTGAATGTGGGTTAATTGCTGCGGCCTCGGATTTTTTGTCTGCGCGGTTTGAGAAAGATAATCGGTTTGCTGTTTGCAGGTTGTGCAGCCAGCACTGAGAAGCCGAGAATTTGGTGCTGACTGCGGCCAGGGATCAGTGGAACTTGCGGTTAACAATCAAAGATTTGCAGCAGGTCGCAGTTGTGGCGAGCCGATTTTCTCTCCTTCAGCTTTCCCAGTTCAATAACTTGTCCGCCGGTCTCGGCGGTCTGTTCTTCAGTTCAGCAACGGCTTTGTTCGCGGACTCTAGCAGCTAGGTGACCACTGCGGACAGGCGGCTTGCAGAGAGCGGACAAAGGTGTTCAGCAGAATAACGAGTTGTCCACGGTCTACGCGGACTCCATAGTTCAGTTCGTTGTAGCAGAAGCCTGGCGGTCTCGGCGGTCTCTGAGGCAGTCCGTGTTGAAATTTGTGAAGTGGAAGTGGTTGACGGGACAGGCCGGGCGGCCTGGGCGGACAGCGTTGGCGGACTAGGCGGATTGGGCGGACTGCTGTGTGCGGCCTGGTGGAAAGTCTAGTGGAAGCCGGCTGTTCTGAGCAGGTTGTACGGGTGAAGTCCGCGGACTATGCGGCCTGTTATCTGCGGATAGGACGTTGGCTGTTTGGTTTAGCCAAGGAGCGGCCTGATCGGATAGAGGCTTGCGGACTGGTGCATTGCTCAGTGGTCGTGGTGCAAGCTTGTGCTGATTGGCGGTTTGGCTCATGTCCGCGGAAAGCGTGCGGACTAGTGTGTCCGCGGTATGTGCTGTTGCGGACTGGGCTTAGAGCTTGACTGAGGCCTTGTCGAGCTCTAGTGATACAGCAGGTGCCTTACTGTGGAGGTCGTTGGCGGACTGGTTTTTGGAGTCCGGGAGATGGCTGCTGCGTTGGGCAGGTGTGCGAGTTGCTTGCGGACTGCTGGCGGTCTGTGCTAGGGTGTTTGGTAAACGGGAGTTTATGTCCGCCATGCTCGCATTGGCCTTTGATGGTTTTGGACTTGGTCACACTCTATGCCAAGACCATGGTATCCGTCGTATCCGCCAAGTCCGCTGTTGACCGGGCGGACTGTTGCTATCTGCTTTTGGTCGTGGACTTGTGGCGGATTGAGGTTTGAGTCTTGCGGACTGCCTCGGGTTTGTGCGGACAGCCATTGAAGGGGATAGCTGTCCTGCAGTGGTTGGAGGCTTTGCGGGCTGATGCCTTGTCCGCATAGCTTGGGCTGACTGATGAGGGTTCGCCAATGTTGCCTTGCTCCTGGAGGTTTATTCCTTGGTATCCGGCTAAGTCCTTGCGGACTCAGCGGACAGTGTTTTGCTATCGCGCGGGCTGGGGTGGTGTCTCTATCTATAGGGCGATGACCACATTCCTCACCTCTCCTATAAATAGGACCCCCCTGGCAGGTCTACAGTAACTGAGTGAACAGTAAGTTGGGTTCGGCGAAGTGTTGCGGTCTCAGTTTTCTGTCCGCGCGGATTGATTCAGAGTTAAATGTGTGCTGTGTGCAGGTCGCGCGGGTAGCTTCAAGGAGCCAGGAGTTTGGCTGTGACTTCGGTCAAGTACTTGGAAGTTGTGCGGTCTCTGCGGATTCAGCAGGAGATCGCTCTGCGGCTTGTCAGCTCTGTTTCAACTTTGTCAGCTTCAATAACCTGTCCGCCGGTCTCAGGCGGGTAGGCGGTCTGTTCCTCAGTTCATCAGCATGAGGCGAATAACGGTGTGTCCGCGCGGCCTCGCGGCTTTGGCGGACTCCGTGGCTATTCGGCGGATTGCAGCAAGTTTGAGCGATCTCAGCGGACACGGCGACCTCGGCGACCTCGGTGGTCTCGGCGGATTCCGGTGCTGTCCGCCCGGCTTGTTTTTTGGCGCTTTCTGTTTACAGCTGTTATACTAGTGAAATCATGTCTCGCTATGTATACCTCGCTTTGTAAAGAAGTGTAATGAATATAAGATCTGCTTGTTCTTCCATGTGCTTGGTGTGTTGAGCCTGCTCCCTGGGTTTCCGCTGGTTCAAGGTGTGAACTGGGTAGTTCCGAAGATATTAATTTGTCGTTTGGGCTATCTTGCTGACCACCTTGAGAAAATTTAACATGGTATTAGAGGGAGGTTCAGTTGCTTGAGCGGTCTTCAAGCAGTGTTGTACTCTGTGTTTGAGTGGTGATCAACCTGTGTTGGTGCTCTGTGCTTCTGAAGGCTTTTCCAAGCAGGTGTTGCAATGGAAGGGAGCTTTGCAAGGGGTCTTGGCATTGAACTCTTAACGCCGACTAACTTTAAGAAGTGGAAGTCGTGCATGAAGAGTTATCTTATTGGCGAGGAGCTGTGGGAAGTCGTCGGTGGTGACGACAGGCAGGAAGTCACGGCTGCTTTTGGTACTGCTGAGCAGGTTAGGCTCTGGAGGAAAACAAATGCTAAGGCAGAGTTTATCCTCAAGAGGGTTGTGTCACCAGAACTGTTTTATCACATCATTGGATGTGAGTCGGCTGCTGATATTTGGACAACCATTGATGAGTTGTTCAATAGAAAGAATGTGGCGCGACTTCAGTTTCTGGAGAATGAGTTGGCTAGAACAACTCAAGGAGACCTTTCCATCTCGAAGTACTTCTTAAAGATGAAGAGCTTGTGTGTTGAGCTGTCGGCACTGGATCCTGATGAGCCTATCTCAGAGGCTAAGATGAAAAGGCACATAATCCGCGGCTTGCGGAAGGAGTATGTGGTCTTTGTGACATCTTTTCGAGGGTGGGCTACTCAGCCGTCTTTGCTGGAGCTGGAGAATCTGCTTGCATTGCAGGAGAGCTTGGCAAGGCAGATGGCTGGAGTTAATCTTAATCAGGAAGGCAGCGAAGCTCTCTTCTCAGGCAAGAAGAAAGGATGGGAAGGGAAGAAGAAGAAGAAGGTGCAGGTCGCTGGTGAGAAGGAGACTTCAACTTCATATCAACCGGAGAGGAGCAATGCTCCTAAGGACTGGAAGAAGAATTTGAAGTGCTACCGGTGTCATCAGCGAGGGCACTTCAAGCGGAACTGCAAGGTCAAACTGCAGCCTGGGCATGCTGCGGGAAAGGAGGAAGCTTGCTCGAGAAGTGAAGAAGCAGAATGGGGCGGAGCTTTCATGACGGGCACTTGTGTCCGTGCCTTGTCTGCTGAGGACTTCAACGGCGAGTGGATCGTGAACTCCGGGTGTGGTCATCACCTCACCGGAGACAAGTCGAAGTTCACCTCCATGCAAGCCTACTCAGGTAATGAAGCTATTATCACTGCTGATAATACTGTTTATGCAGTACAGAAAGAGGGGGTCGTGTCTTTGGGTAGTGATCAGGGGCCACTCACGTTAAGGAGTGTGTATCACGTGTCGGGCATGAAGAAGAACCTCTTCTCGGTGACCAATGCGGTGGACGTTGTTTATCACGTTCTGTTTGGGCCAACAGACGTGAGGTTCCTTGGCAACGTATCAGCGGTGAAGGCTGATGTTGCTCATGTAGGGAGGAGGGTGAAGAACTTGTTTGTTCTTGCCACCAATTCTTATGTTGATCGTATGAGGGACAATGATAGCGTTGTTATCTGGCATGAGAGGCTGGGGCATGTAGGCATGGACAAGCTGAAGGCGATGGCTAGTAGAAGTTTGGTGAAAGAGTTGACTAAGTTGTCCTCCTTTGGTGACGGGCATGTTTGCGCGGGATGTCAATACGGTAAGGCACATCGCCTTCCATTTGATAAGTCACAAACAAGGAGCAAGCTACCTTTGGAGTGCATTCATGGCGACTTGATGGGACCGACAGTTACTGCCAGCCTTGGTGGAAGCAGATACATGCTTGTCTTAGTTGATGACTACTCAAGGTATACTTGGGTGTACTTCTTAAAGGAGAAGTCAGAAGCCTTCCGTTTGTTTGTGGAGTTTAAGGAGTTGGTAGAAGGCCGGCTTGGCTTGCGGATTAAGAAGCTTAGAACTGATAACGGGGGTGAGTTTGTTTCCTCCGAGTTTTCTAACTTCTACAGGAAGCACGGGATTCAACGGGAGCTTACTTGTGCTCACACTCCACAACAAAATGGGGTAGCGGAGCGGAAGATCCGTCATCTGACGGAGACCTGCAAATGCTGGCTTCATGCGAAAGATATCCCAAGGTTCTTTTGGGCAGAGGGGATGTCTTGTGCTGCTTATATCATCAACCGGATGCCGCTCAGCCCTATCAACATGAAGACTCCTTTTGAGTTGTTGCTGAAGGAGAAGCCGAGTGTGGGACACCTTCGGGTGTTCGGTTCGACTTGCTACGTGCATGTCCCGGATGCTTCACGGACTAAGCTGGATACGAAGGCAAGGAATCTTGTCTTTGTTGGCTACAATGAGCGGAAGAGGGGATGGAAATGCATGGATCTTGTGACGAAGAAATTCGTGGTGTCAAGAGACGTTGTCTTTGACGAACTGATGTCATATGGAGGTGGCTCAGTTGAGCTAACCGGAAGTAGCAAAGTTGATGAAGCACCGGTGGTGGCTGCTGAAGGCTTGAAGAGGAGCTTGCTGTTTCACCAGCAGCTCCTGTTGCTTCTAACTCCGAGGCTGAGCCTTCTGGCTCAGGAAGCGGGGGGGCACTGCTCAATGCTTGCACCAAGTAGGAGTTGAGCCCGAAGAAGCAACGGAAGCAGCGAGCAAGGAGCTGGCCCTTCGGAGATCGAAGAGGGTTGTTAAGCCACCGGCTCGGTACTGTGATGGGAATGCAGTGAGCTTTGTCTCCTGCTTCTTTGCAGGCCCTCTGGATGAGCGAGAGCCTGCAACCTTCAACGAGGCCACTGGAGTGAAGGAGTGGGAAGGTGCCATGAAGGAAGAGATTGATGCTCTGAAGAAGAATGAAACCTGGGACCTTGTGCCCAAGGTTGATGGCATTACTTCGGTTACTTGCAAGTGGGTGTATAAGTTGAAGAAGAAGGCTGATGGGAGCATTGATAGGTTCAAGGCTCGCCTGGTCGCTAGAGGATTCTCACAGCAGTATGGAGAAGACTATGAGGAGACGTTTAGTCCGGTTGCGAAGATGACTTCAGTTAGAGTGGTGATCGCCTTGGCTGCTAGCAAGGGATGGAGGTTGTGGCAACTCGATGTGAAGAATGTCTGTCTTTACGGAGAGATTGATAAGGACATCTTCATGGATCATGGTTTTATCTCTAAAAAACATCCGGACTATGTCTGCAAACTCAGGAAGGCTCTTTATGGGTTGAAGCAGGCTCCTAGAGCTTGGTATGGGAAGATTGCAGAGTACTTGCAATTCTATGGATACCTTGCTTCCAACTTGGATTCAAGCTTGTTCGTCAAGAAGAAGGGGGAGCTACAAGTCTTGGTCCTGCTGTATGTGGATGACATGATCATCACAGGGAATTCGAAGGGGGGGGGGGAGTATCAAGGCTCAGGGCTGAGCTTGTTATACGATTCGAGATGAAGGACTTGGGAGAGCTTCATCACTTTCTCGGTCTTGAAGTGGAGAGGAAGGAGTGCGGGATTCTCATTTGCCAGAAAGGGTATGCAGATCGCATTGTGAAGCGGTTCGGCATGGGCGAAGGGAAGAAGTGCTCTACTCCACTGGAACCTGTGCTGAAGCTTCGACGAGATGAGGGAAGGGTTCTTCATGATCCCTTGGTGTTCAGGGCTCTTGTTGGGAGCTTGATTTACCTGACGATTATAAGGCCGGACATTGCTTATGCTGTTGGCCGAGTAAGTCGGTTCATGGCTGAACCAAGGAAATATCATCTAGTGGCAGCAAAGGGTATTCTGAAGTATGTCAAGGCGACTTCTGACATGGGACTCCTCTATGAAAGGGACTCGGAGTTTGTGTTGCTTGGGTATACGGATGCTGACTATGGCGGTGATTCAGATGATCGGAGGTCTACTTCAGGTTATGTGTTCACTTGCGGTTCAACTAGCATCTCGTGGTGTAGCAAGAAGCAGGACTCGGTGTCCGTCTCAACTACGGAGGCAGAGTATAAGGCTTCGGCCTTGGATGCTCGGGAAGCCATCTAGTTGAGGAGGCTTATAGAGGATGTTCATGAAGAAGTGCAAGGGCCGACTTTACTCCGGGGTGACAATGAGAGTGCTCTCAAACTGGTTAACAATCCAGTGTGTCACGCCAGAACCAAGCATATAGAGATTGATCACCATTTCATCAGGGAGAAGGTGTTGGAAGGATCTCTGCTGGTCGGGCATGTTCGAAGTGAAGATAATCTTGCTGACATCTTCACGAAGCCACTGTCGAAGGGGCCCTTTGAGCGCTTGCGCAGCTTGCTGGGCTTGGTCACCACTTCCCACTTCAAGGGGGAGTGTTGAAATTTGTGAAGTGGAAGTGGTTGACGGGATAGGCCGGGCCGCCTGGGCGGACAGCGTTGGCGGACTAGGCGGACTAGGCGGACTATGCGGACTGCTGTGTGCGGCCTGGTGGATAGTCTAGTGGAAGCCGGCTGTTCTGAGCAGGTTGTACGGGTGAAGTCCGCGGACTATGCAGCCTGTTATCTGCGGATAGGACTTGGCTGTTTGGTTTAGCCAAGGAGCGGCCTGAGCGGATAGAGGCTTGTGGACTGGTGCATTGCTCAGTGGCCGTGGTGCAAGCTTGTGCTGATTGGCGGTTTGGCTCATGTCCGCGGAAAGCGTGCGGACTAGTGTGTCCGCGGTATGGGCTATTGCGGACTGGGCTTAGAGCTTGGCTGAGGCCTTGTCGAGCTCTGGTGATACAGCAGGTGCCTTGCTGTGGAGGTCGTTGGCGAACTGGTTTGTGGAGTCTGGGAGATGGCTGATGCGTTGGGCAGGTGTGCGAGTTGCTTGCGGACTGCTGGCGGTCTGTGCTAGGGTGTTTGGCGGACGAGAGTTTATGTCTGTCATGCTCGCATTGGCCTTTGATGGTTTTGGACTTGGTCACACTTTGTGCCAAGACCATGGTGTCCGCCGTATCCGCCAAGTTCGCTGTTGACCGGGCAGGCTGTTGCTATCTGCTTTTGGTCGTGAACTTGTGGCGGATTGAGGTTTGAGGCTTGCGGACTGCCTCGGGTTTGTGCGGACAGCCATTGAAGGGGGTTGCTGTCTTGCAGTGGTTGGAGGCTTTACGGGCTGATGCCTTGTCCGCATAGCTTGGGCGGACTGATGAGGGTTCGCCAATGTTGTCTTGCTCCTGGCGGTTTATTCCTTGGTATCCGGCTAAGTTCTTGCGGACTCAGCGGACGGTGTTTTGCTATCGCGCGGGCTGGGGTGGTGTCTCTATCTCTAGGGCGGTGACCATACTCCTCACCTCGCCTATAAATAGGACCCCCTGGCAGGTCTACAGCAACTGAGTGAACAATAAGTTGGGTTCGGAGAAGTGTTGCGGTCTCAGTTTTCTGTCTGCGCGGATTGATTCAGAGTTAACTGTGTGCTGTGTGCAGGTCGCGCGGGTAGCTTCAAGGAGCAAAGAGTTTGGCTGTGACTTCGGTCAAGTACTTGAAAGTTGTGCGGTCTCTGCGGATTCAGCAGGAGGTCGCTCTGCGGCTTGTCAGCTCTATTTCCACTTTGCCAGCTTCAATAACATGTCCGCCGGTCTCAGGCGGGTAGGCGGTCTGTTCCTCAGTTCATCAGTAGGAGGCGAATAACGGTGTGTCTGCGCAGCCTCGCGGCTTTGGCGGACTCTGTGGATATTCGGCGGATTGCAGCTTAAGTTTGGGCGATCTCAGCGGACTCGGCGACCTCGGCGGTCTCGGCGGATTCCGGTGTTGTCCGCCCGGCGTGTTTTTTGGTGCTTTCTGTTTACAGCTGTTTATACTAGCGAAATCATGTCTCGCTATGTATACCTCGCTTTGTAAAGAAGTGTAATGAATATAAGATCTGCTTGTTCTTCCATGTACTTGGTGTGTTGAGCCTGCTCCCTGGGTTTCCGCTGGTTCAAGGTGTGAACTGGGTAGTTCCGAAGATATTAATTTGGCGTTTGAGCTATCTTGCTGACCACCTTGAGAAAATTTAACAGTTCGCCCGGCTTGTTGTTCTTGCTTTGTTTGTATGCTCTTCCTTTGTACATCGGTGAATCATGTCTCATCATGTATGTCCTACTTTGTGAAGAAGATTGTTGATAATTCAAGACTTGTTTGTTGGTTTCTGTTGTTTCTGATTTATTGAGCTTGGTTTATGGTTGAGTGTTACTGCGCCTGGTTCCCGTTTTCCGCTTGATCAAGGTGTCATCTTGATAGCTTTGAAAGTTTTACTTAGTATCAGAGCTATCTCCCGGATCATCTTGAGGAATTTTAACAAATGTAGCTTGGGTTAAACTCAACGGTTATGTTTTTCTAACGGCATGACAAGCAGTAATGATCGACTATTGCTGTGATTGCAGATTGTGCAGCTTGCACTTGACAGTCAGGAAACTAGTTCTGAAGGCAGTGCAGATAGTTGGAAGCAGCCGACAGCGGATAGCAACAGGTCGCGGTTCGACGACTAGGTGGTCTTCTTCCTTTACAGTTTCCCAACTTGGATAACACAGTTCGTCTTTGGCGGACTGAGTTACAGTTCGAATAAGATGATCGCTATACTCGCAGTTAGGCGACCTCGACGATTAGGCAACCAGGAGTTGCGGTTAGGCGGCAACTCGGTTTCAGTATAGTCTGCTCACAGCTACTTCTGCGGTCAGGAGGTCACACGGTCAGGCAACTAAGAAGTGCGGATAGAGCTTTCTCTTCAGCAGGCAATAAGACAGTTTGCGGCTAAAGGTGTGGTATGATAGTTCAGAGGTCTGATAACTTAAGCTATTCGCGCGATCTCTACGGATTGGCGGCTTGGGCGGTTACAGAGTGTTGTCCGCCAATTTGTACTCGTCTATTTTTGTAATCTCTATTGTATGCATTGTGAAATCATGTCTCGTAATATATTTCTCGTATTGTAAAAAAGATTATTAATTCCATTGCGTCTGTTGTTCTTCTATCTGCAACTGGTTTATTTGACTTGGTCGATTGAGTGTTCCTACGACCATCCCGCTTTCATAAAATTTTACATGTTATCAAAGGGGCAAATGTTTTAGCAGTGATCAGACATAGTGGTTTGGTAAGTTCCTTTGGAAGCTCAATTGAACCAGAAATATGGCAATAGAAGGTGGTTACGCAAGAGGTCATGAAATTGAGCTCTTACGCGGACTAACTTCAAGAAGTGGAAGTCATGCATGAAGAGATATCTTCTTGGCAAGGACCTCTGGGAGGTCATTATTGGAGAGTAGCGACAAGAGGTGATAGCTGCTAAAGAAAATACTCAAGAGGTGAGAGCTTGGAGGAGAACAAATGCAATGGCTGAGGTCACTCTCAAGCGGGCGATATCACCTGAGCTATTTGACCACATCATTAGATGTAGATCAGCTGCAGAGATTTGGACAACCCTTGAAGGCTTGTTCAACAAGAATAACGTAGTTCGGCTATAGTTCTTGGAGAGTAAGTTGACGAAAGCAACCCAGGGGGACCTATCAGTATCATCTTAAAGATGAAGAACCTGTGTGTTAAGATTTCAGCATTGGACCCGGAGGAGCGCATCTAAGAGGCAAAGCTAAAAAGGCATATAATCTGCGGCTTGCGGAAGGAGTATGTGACTTTTGTTACTTCTGTACAGGGCTGGGTTAATCAACCATCTTTTCTAGAGTTGGATAATCTGTTAGCTTCGTAGGAGAGTTTGGCAAGATAGATGGCTATATGTTCTATATCAGGGGGAGATAATAATGTTCTCTAGGAAGAAGATGTCACCATGTAGAAGATGATACTTCAACTTCATTACAGCAGAAGAGTAACAAGGCTCATAAACAAGATGAAGGGAAGAAGGGAGAACTCAGGTGCTATAAGTGCAACAAGTCTGGTCACTTTAAAAAATACTGCAGAGTCAATCTTCAGCCAGGTCACGTTGCTGATAAAGAAGGAGCTGAATCCATGAAGGGATAAGGTGGATGGGGGAACTGCTTCATGGCAGATATGACAAAAACGCCTGGTCGTGCCTTGGACTCCATAAATTAGCAGGAGGAGTGGATCGTGGACTCGGGATGTGGTCATTACATCACAGGAGACAAGTCGAAGTTCACTTTTTTGCAGGCGTATATAGGTAATGATGTTATCATTACTGTTGATGATATTATGCATGCAGTCGAGAAGGAGGGAACAGTTTCTCTTAGCAGTGATAAGAGGCCGCTCAGCTTGAGCAATGTTTATCACGTGCCAGGAATGAAGAAGAACCTATTCTTGGTGACCAACATTGTGGACGTTGGCTTTCACGTTATGTTCGGCCCGATAGAAGTAAAGTTTCTCTGAAACATGTCAGTTGTAAAGACTAACGTAACTCATATTGGGAGAAGAGTGAAAAAGTTGTTTGTTTTAACAAGTTCTCATATTGAAAATATGAGGTATAACGACAGCTCGGTTATCTGACATAAAAGGTTGGGACATGTTGGGATGTATAAGTTAAAGTCTATGATGATAAGAGATCTGGTGAAAGACCTGCCTAGTATTTCATCTCTGGGTGACAGTCATGTTTATACAGGGCGTCGGTATGGAAAGACTCATCGCCTTCAATTTGACAAGTCCCTATCCAGGTGCAAGGCACCGCTGAAATGCATCCGCAGTGATCTAATGAGACCGACTATAACCCCAGTCTTAGAGGTGGCCGATACATGATGGTTGATGATTTCACTAGATATACTTGGGTATATTTCATGAATGAGAGAAGTGAGAGGTTTTTCAGAAGTTTGTGAAATTCAAGCAGCTCGTAGAAAGCCGAATGAATCTACAGATAAAGAAATTGAGAATAAATAATGGAGGAGAGTTCAGTTCATACGAGTTCCTCAACTTCTGCGGAAAGCAAGCAATCCAGAGGGAGCTTTATTGTGTGCATACTTCACAACAAAACTTTATTGCGGAGAGAAAGATCTGCCATCTGACGGAGACTTGTACGTGTTGGCTTCACTCCAACGGAATTCCCAGGGCTTTTGGGGCGGAGGGAATGGACTGTAAAGCTTATGTCATCCATCGGATGCCTCTAAGTCCCGACAACATGAAGTCTCTGCATGAGCTCTTGTTCAAGGAAAAATCTAGCATGACACAGCGTCGGGTGTTTGGATCCACCTACTACGTGCACATGTCAAACACTCTCAGGATGAAGTTGGATGTGAAGGCAAGGAAGTTTGTCTTCATTGGTTACGACGACGGGAAGAAGGACTGGAAGCACATGGACCTTGAGACAAAGAAATTTGTCGTCTCAAGGGATATGATATTTGACAAATTGACGTCATATCAAGGTAATTCCTTTATAGAACTACGGGAGAGCAGGTGGATAGAAGGCAAGAAGCTGGTGGTGATCTTCTGGTAGAGTTGCTTATATCTGCAGGAGCTCCGGTTTCGTCAAACTCAAGAGAAGGTGCTTCTAGCTCTAGAAGCAGGGGAAGTGATGCTCCCAGTGTGCCCGGGAAAAGAGCTGATGCAAAAGAAACAGCAGGTGTGGTGGATAATATTCAATCCTTGCGGAGGTCGAAGAGAACCATTATATCACCAGCTCAATAGAGGGATAAAAACATGGTGAGATTTGTCTCATATTTCTTTGCAGGTCCTCTTGACGAGCAGGAGTCGTCATGCTTTGAGAACACCATTGAGATTAAGGAGTGAGAAGATGACATGGATGAGTAGATGACCACCCTCAGGAAGAATGAGACTTGAGATCTTGTTCCCAAGGTCGATGACATGACTCATGTTAAGTGCAAGTGGGTTTATAAGCTCAAGAAGAAGACTGGCGGTAATATCCAGCGGATATAAAATTTGTCTTATAGCTCGGGGGTTCCCCCAGCAGTACGAGAAAGACTACGATGAGACGTTCAGCCCGGTTGTCAAAATGACTTCAGTTCGGGTGGTGATTGCCTTGGCGGCTTGCCCGGGATGGAAGATTTGGCAACTTGGCGTGAAGAACGCGTTTCTTTATGGAGAGATTGACAGAGATATCTTCATGGTTCAGCCACTCGGTTATGTTTTTGAAGATCATCAAGGACAAGTACGTAAATTCAAGAAGGCCCTCCATGACTTGAAGCAGGCGTCTTGGGTGTGGTACGAAAATATAACAGAATATCTTCAGTTTTGCGGATACTTTGTTTTCGATTCTGATTCAAGCATGTTCATAAAGAAGAGTGGGGAGCTTCAGGTCTTGGTGCTATTGTATGTTGACGATAAGATCGCCACGGGGAACTCAGAAGAGGAGATAGCTAGGCTCAGGGCAGAGCTAGCTATCTGGTTCAAGATTAAGGATCTTGAAGGAGCTCCACCATTTCCCTGTTCTCGAAGTGGGGAGGAAAACGAGCAGTGAGTTCTTTTTCTAGAAAGGGTATACTGAGCGGATCATGAAGCAATTCGGCATGCAGGAGTGAAAAAGCAGCTATATTCCACTAGAAGTCAGTCTAAAACTTCGACGTGATGATGGAAGAGTTCTTTCCGATCTCTTAGTTTTTTGGTCTTTGGTTGGGAGCCTGATATATCTGATATTTACGAAGCCGAATATTGCTTATATTGTAGGCCGAGTAAGTTGGTATATGCAGGAGCCACAGAAGACTCACCTGGTGGCGGTTAAGAGTATCTTGAAATGTGTGAATTCCACCTCAGATATGAATCTTTTTTATAATAGGGACACGAGCTTCAACCTGCACGGTTACATGGATGCTGATTATAAGGGAGATACTGATGATCAGAAGTCGACGTCTGGTTAGGTGTTCATGAGTGGATCGGCATCTATCTCGTGTTGCAGCAAGAACCAGGACTTTGTGTCTGTCTTCACTACTAAAGCGGAATACAAAGCTTCGGCCTTGACACCTCAAGAGGTCATCTGGCTTCGGAGGATATTGGAAGGCATCCATGAGAAGGTGATTGGTCCTACTCTGTTATGCGGTGACAATGAGAGTGCTCTCAAGCTAGTTACAAATCCAGTTTGTCACGCGAGGATAAAACACATCGAGATTAAACATCACTTCATTCAGGAGAAGGTGTTGGATGGATCTCTGATGGTGGAATACGTGTAGAGCCAGGATAATGTCACTGACATCTTCACAAAGCCGTTGTCGAAGGGACCGTTTTTACGATTATGGGGATTGTTTGGTATGACTTCTACTTCCCACTTCAAGTGAGAGTATTGAAATAGTTGAAGTTGAAAGTGGGCAGTTAGGATAGTGCAGACCGCACAAACCGGCAAGACATCACGGCTTACGCGGATAGACTTGGTGAATTGCCTGGTCCTTGGCTATTGTTATTCTCGCGGTCTGACGTAGTTGTATCCCTGGAGTGTTAACCGTGCGGTTAGCTTTAGCTAACCACAAACTGCGCGGTCTGTATTAAGAGACCGCAGAGATCGACAGACCGACGATTGGTGCAGTTAGGTTCAGGTCGCGTGGCTGTCTGCTTGGCTGCTCAAGTCCACACAAACTGAGATTGTTGTACGTATAACGGTACAGACTTGTGGAGTAAACTGCGCGTAGTCTGGTGTTGGCAGTCTGCATGTTGGGCAGACTAGTTTTGCTAACTGCCACGTCACTGGCGGTTACTCTATACCTCTGGGCGGTGACGGTATCCGCTTGTCAGCTTATAAATATGGGTGTTTGTCTCATTATAAATAATAGGAAGTGTAAGAACTGTAGCTTGGGTTAAAGTCGGCGGTTATGTTTTTATAACCGTGTGGCAAGGAGTAGTGACCGATTATTGTTTTGTTTGCAGATTGCGCGACTAGCACTTGCCAACTAGAAAACTGATTTTGAAGGCAATGCGGATAGCTGATAGCAGTCGGTGGAGGTTAGCAGCAGGTCGCGGTTCAGCGACTATGCGGTCTTCTTCCATGGCAGTTTCCCAACTTAGATAACACAATTTGTCTTTGGCGGACTGAGTTACAGTTCAAATAAGATGTTTGCTCTACTCGCGGTTAGGCGACCTTGACAGTTAGGCGAACAGAAGTTGCGGTTAGGCGGCAGCTTAGTTTCAGTTCAGTCCGTTCGCGGCTACTTATGCGGTCAGGCGGCCAAGCGGTCATGCACCAGGTAGTGAGGATAGAGCTTTCTCTTCAACGGGTAATAAGGCAGTTCACGACTAAAGGTGTGGTCTGGCAGTTCAGTGGTCTGATGATTTGAGCTGTTCGCGCAGCCTCAACAAATTGGCGGCTTGGGCGGTTATAGAATGTTGTCCGCCAATTTGTATTTGTCTATTTTTTGTGATCTCCATCGAGTGCATTGTGAAATCATGTCTCGTCATTTATGTCTCGCACTGTAAAGATGATTATTAATTTCATTGTGGCTCTTGTTCTTTTATCCGTCACTGGTTTATTTGGCTTGGTCGGTTGAGTATTCCTACGGACTTCCCGATTTCACAAAATTTTACACAGTGTTCTACAGTTATATATTAAACCAAATCTTCACTGCAGTCTCCAGCATTTAACTCCTTCAATTGCCAAGGTAGATAAATAGGCGCACAAAAACCTACTTCAACAAAGCTGCAACGATTACAACAATAATCTTTACGGTAAAGTGCGAGTATCCAAAGATTCGCTTGGAAGCGCAGATCCAGTATTTATGTGGTCTTAAAGGGCTTGTAACCGGCGAGTGCATGGATGAGCCCCTGGACTGACCCGCACGCAGCCACGATCGACACGAAGAAGCAGACGCCGCTCAGTATCTGAAGCCATATCCATGTCCTCGACCACCGCCTGATTTCGGCTTGTTTTATGTACATCTCAACGGGGAAGAAGACAGTCAATGGCCAAAAGGCCAGCGCACCGATCAACCCAAGGAAATCATTGAAGAAGGGGAAGATCATCGCCACCACCGCCGTCACAATGACGTAAGATGTTCTCCATACGAGTCGGAACAGGCTGAAGGGGTACTTTCCCAGCATCGGAATCTTAATGATGTGCTCGCCTGTCACAAATGCGTTATTCGGCCACCGGTTTTGACTCCAATTCTCCACAAACTGAAATATTGGTTGGCAGAAAACCTGGCAACACAATACAACTCCATCTTTAGGACAAAATTTAAAGATGTGCCTCTTTGAAGGTCAACTTTTATATTCTGCTTTGTAGAAAGCAGCTAGCTATTTCTAGTACTTTTCAGTTGACCTGCTTATTAAGCTCTGTTTGAGACAACTATAACTTCTGTAGATGTTACAATCTAGTCAGAGCTGCTATATATTATGTGTTTCTTTGCCCAAAATTTACACAGGGTTGAAACAAATCCCTAAACAATTAGCTGTAAAAAGAACTCGGCCGCGCGTTACCTGATATGCGCCGATCAAATGGATGGTGATGAAGATATTACTGATGTCGACGAGCCAGTAAGGATCGTAAAAGCCGAATCCAGTGAGGAAGTTACCCGGAGCATTGTTTCCAAAAGCGGCATAGCCCAACACACCGCAGAGCATGTAGAATGTGGTTGTGATTGTAATACCCACCAAGGTTGCCTTCCTCATCACCTTATTCTCCGGCGGACTTGATTTCAATGTGTCCTGCGCATTAACATTCAATCTCTCATCAAAATATATACTATACTAATAGAAAAGGTGAAAAGCATGTCTGAGGATATATTATTGGTATTGGTGACACCTCATCGATTCATGGGATCAAGGATTTCTTATTCTAAGCAAATCCTAATTTGGAGAGATCCTATTATAGGAATCAGATTTTGGGGAAATCTTTTCTTAAATATTTTGGACTATTTTGGTGCAATCTCCTTATTAGGAGTTATCTCATAATAAAGAGGAGGATTCACACCTATTTATAGGTACCGGTTTTCCCCATGCTTCACAAGCAATCCAAGAGATCCATTCAGAGGAGAGAAAGAGATATCTGGCTGTTCACCCAGCGGAGGCGATGGCAGCAGGCTGCGACAACGGCGGTGGTTCCAGTCGGCTTCAGGCGAAGCGACTCCAGGCTGAATTTCATCCTGGCGGCAGACCTCAGGCGGCGGCGGCGGCGCATACATACAGTCGGGTATCCCCGGCATCAGGCGTGCAGCTCAGGCGGCGGAGTTCCAGTGGAAGGAGGCAGCACCGGCGCACAGCGGTGAAGAAGCCGAACAGTGTTCGTAAGATACCGCCCGGCGATATCACTATCGTCCGGCGATAGTTTTGTTTGATCTCTGGGTTTTCTTTTTCTCCCTCTCGACCGTGCATCGGTCTCTGTTGTAATCTGTAACTCCTATCATTATAGTGGATCCTTTCCGGCGCGCTCTCCCCGTGGATGTAGGAGCTTCTCTCCGAACCACGTAAATTTTTGTTTGTCGTCTGTGTGCTTGGAATCTCGCTCCGTTATTTTATTTTACGCGATTGTTTTGCTCGATTTAATTCCGTTGCGCTACCGCGCTACTCGGTCCGATTGCATAACAATTGGTATCAAAGCGAGGTTCTGCGGAGGTGATCAATTGTACGTTCCGTTTTAGGTTTGGGTCAACGGTAGGTGACGACCATCGGTCCGCTCACTATCTTCTCAGATCTGATCCGTGAACTTAATCGGATTACCTAGTAGCCCTGCGAGCAAAGCAGTGACGGCAAAATTCGAGATTTCCAAGTACGACGGCAAGATCGATTTCGGCTTATGGCAAAAACGAATCAAGGCGGTTCTCGTTCAGCAAGGTCTCCACAAGGCGCTCCTCGGCAAGGAGAAGTCCGAAAAGAAGGATGATAAATGGGAAGAACTGGATCTGAAGGCCATCAGCACGATTCAGTTAAGTCTAGCCGATGAAATGATGTACAACGTAGTCGATGCTGAGACTACAGAAGAACTATGGAAGAAGCTGGAGGAGCTATACATGTCAGTCTCTCACTAATAAGCTCTACGTGAAGAGACAGTTGTATAGCCTAAGGATGTCCGAGAGCAATCAGCTGTTGGAGAACATGAACGTGTTCAACAAACTTATCTCCCAGCTACGGAGCATGGACGTGAAGATTGAAGAAGAAGATCAAGCTCCTCTATTATTGTCCTCTCTACCTAAGTTATATGATCATCTGATCACCACCATCCTCTACGGAAAGGACACTCTTAAAATGGAGGAGGTGATGACGACGTTGTTCTCTAATGAAACGAGGAGCAAATCTGGCCCTAGCACCAGCGAGCGTTTATTCGTAAAGAATAAAGAACCGGTCAGAGGGAGATCAAGAGATAGAGAAAAAAAGGTCAATCGATCCAGGTCTAAGTCTAGGGGCAAGGATAACAAGTGTCACTACTGCAAAGAGGAGGGGCATTGGAAGATCAACTGCCCGAAGAGGAAGCTGAAGGGGAAAGACAAAGAGCCACAGCAGGAGGTCGTAGCTTTAGACCCAGATAGTGATGCTGACGTCCTACATGTCTCACCGAGTCTCGACACTACTGACGCGTGGATCATGGACATCGGATGCTCATATCACATGTGTCCTCGCAAGGAATGGTTCACCACATTCAGGGAATGCGACGGCGGTCGAGTATTGATGGGAAACGACTCGGAGTGTAGAACACTGGGGATTGAGAGCGTTAGAATTAAGATGTTCGACGGGACGATCAGGACTCTCACTGACGTAAGATACGTGCCTGATCTGAGGAAGAGTCTGATATCCCACGGAACTTTGGAGGCAACCAGATGCTCCTACACCGGCGAACGCGAATATCTGAAGGTGAAGAGAGGCGCTCTAGTAGTTATGAAGGGAGAGCGATCTGGAACTCTCTACAGATTGATCGGCACCACGATTGTCGGTGATGCAACAGTTGCTGCAACATCTGATGAGGACTCATCTTTACTGTGGCATGCCAGACTTGGCCACATGAGCGAGAGGGGCCTTCTTGAGCTACACAAGAAAGGTCTACTGAAAGGAGTCAAGACGTGCAAGCTAGACTTCTGCGAGACCTGCGTTCTCGGGAAGCAGCACATGGTGAAGTTCGTGACATCGAGCAAGCGGAGCAAGTAGGCACTAGAGTATATTCACTCAGATGTTTGGGGGCCTGCCCCAGAACCTTTGCTTGGAGGGGCTAAGTACTTCGTGGCCTTCATTGATGAATTCTCGAGAAAAATCTGGATCTACATTCTGAAGAACAAATCTGAAGTATTCGAAAAATTCAAAATCTGGAAGACTAAGGTGGAGAAGCAGATCAGGAAGAAGGTAAAGTACCTCAGATCCGACAATGCCGGCGAGTACACCTCAGCCAAGTTTCAGACTTACTGTGATCAGGAGGGCATCACTTGCCACCTTATTATTCCCGGTACACCGCAGCAGAACGGTGTCGCAGAAAGGATGAATAGGACGTTGTTAGAGAGAGCTCGGTGCATGTGTCTGTTTGCCAGCCTACCAAAGTCCTTCTGGGCCGAAGCTATTAACACGGCGTGTTATCTAGTGAATCGATCCCCATCGATGTCACTGAATTTGAAATCGCCACAGGAGGTTTAGTTAGGTCAGCCGTTGATTACTCTGATATCCACATATTTGGTTGTCCTGTGTACACCCTAGTGAAAGACTCTGAAAGGACAAAGCTGGATACTAAGTCCAAGAAGTGCATCTATCTGGGTAGAAAGGCCGGTACGAAGAGATTCAAGCTGTGGAACCATGACACGAAGAAGGTGGAGGTCAGGCGCGACGTAATTTTCGACGAGGCTTCTATGCTAAAGAAGTCTCAGTCTCAGCCCCAAGAAATGGTGAAGACTCCAGTCACACCCCTGGAGGTGGAGCTGGAAAGGAGTGACCAGGCTGACGACCATGGTGGTTCCTCCAAAGGATGCTGATGTTGTGCAACCCACTGAAGTGGAGTCGTACTCCATTACCAGAGAAAGGACGAGGATAGAGGTCAGACTGCGTCTCAGGCTACAGGACACTGTAGCATATGTCTTTCAAGTGATCTCCTCAGACCCCGGGTCTTATCAAGAAGCTATGAAGAGCAATGACAGCTCTCAGTGGAGAGAAGCTATGCTGGAGGAGATGGACTCACTTCGAAAAAAACCAGACTTGGGATCTGGTTAGCCTAACGAAAGGAGCTAAGGCAATCAACTTCAAGTGGGTATTTAGGAAGAACGAGTCCACTTCCTGGAAGGACCAATGGAGAAACAAGACGAGATTCGTGGCTAAGGGATTCGCATAGAAGAAATGAGTTGATTTCAACGAAATCTTCACACCCGTAGTAAAGCACTGTTCCATACAGGTGCTACTTGCTATAGTAGCGTTGTGGGACTTTGAGCTGGAGCAAATGGACGTGAAGACGACGTTTCTTCATGGCAACTTAGAAGAGGAGATCTACAATCTGCAGCCTGAGGGGTTCATTGAACCAGGCAACGAGAAAAATGTGTGCAAGTTAAGGAGATCCCTCTACGGTTTAAAGCAGGCTCTGAGAATGTGGAACAAGTGGTTCGACACGTTCCTGGCGAATGGGGACATTTTGACTCTGATGCTATATGTCGACGACATGCTGATCGCTTGCAAATCATCTCGGGAGATTCAATTACTGAAGCAGAAGCTGCATGTTGAGTTTGAAATGAAGGATCTGGGTCATGCACAAAAAATTCTTGGAATGGAAATCAAGCGGGACAGAAAGCGAGGCATGATTTGGCTTTCTCAGGCTGACTACATTAAGAAGGTGTTGGAGAAATTCAATATGATGGAGTCTAAACTTGTTACCACCCCTCTCGGGCAACAGTTTAGACTGTTGTCACATCTGTGTCCAAACACTGGGGAGGAATGCCAAAAGATACTCAAGGTACTGTACGCTAGTGCGGTAGGATGCTTGATGTACGTTATGATCTGTACGAGACCAGATATTGCTCAGGTTGTGAGCGTTGTCAGCAAATACATGGGGAATCCGGGACGACAGCATTGGGAAGTCGTCAAGTGGATTCTAAGGTACTTGAGAGGAACTCCAAACATCGGATTAGTATTTCAAAGGAGCCAGGATGTCGGTGTGCTAGAGCGCTACCTTGATTCCGACTACGCCGGCGACCTCGATAAGAGGAGATCTACTTCCGGGTATATCTTCCTTCTAGGTGGAGGTCCCATCAGTTGGAAAGTCACTCTTCAGGACATCGTGGCTCTATCTACGACGGAGGCAGAGTATATTGTTGCAGCAGAAGCTGCAAAGGAAGGCATCTGGCTCAAAGGTCTCGCCAAAGAACTCAGGATTTCCAAGAGATCCATTCAGAGGAGAAAAAGAGATATCGGGTTGTTCACCCAGCGGAGGTAATGGCAGCAGGCTGCGACAGCGGCGGTGGTTCCAGTCGGCTTTAGGCGAAGCGACTCCAGGCCGAATTTCAACCCGGCGGCAGACCTCAGGCGGCGGCGGCGCATACATACAGTGTAACATCGCTCATACAACTAGACCCCTAGGGTTTTGTTTTGTCATGACTAGGTCATGACAAAACCATCAGAAGCTCAAAGTACCACATGAACAAGGCCAAGGTGAAAATCATCTTGGTCTGTCTATATCACAACCTCATCACCAGACCTAGGGTTTGACATTTGGGCGTCAAATTGACTCCATGACCCCACCACAACACCCATAACACCTTGGGTAGTCCATATGGTCACTAAGGACCCACTGGGGTCCACCCAAGAGGCTAAGTTGACTCAAGTCAACCCTAACCCTAAATGGGTCAAACTAACATACACAGGGCCAATTGAATTTCCCTTAGCCAAGTGGACCCCACACATACCTTCCTAACCCTAGAGAGAGGCCAATGAGTCACCAAGGACCCATGTGGGTCAACCAAAAAGGCTAAGTTGACACAAGTCAACTCTTGCCCTAAAGTGGTCAAAGTGTCCTGATTAAGGGTCAAGTGACCTCCAAAGGGCATGAAGCCAAAAGTCAGGTTTTTCCACATTTTTCATCGTGTCGGGATCGCCAGAAAAGGCCCCTCCGGCGGCTGTGCCGCCGCCTGGCGGCAGCCACCACCTCAACGGAGGTGGTGGTGGCGGTGGCTGGCCAGGGAGGTGGCTGGGTGGCCGGCGGCAGGGATTTGAAGTTGGCCCAGGAAGATGCAATGCAGGCCATTGGCGGACGATGACGGGATGCCATCCAAATCTGCGCCAAGATTCGCGCGGAGAATGATTTAAACTATAAGATTATAATTGTTGTATTTAAATGAATCCGTCACACTTTATCCATTTAATGTTTTTAATTATAGAAAATGGTCACCACGTAATTTGTAGCCTGGTGAGTCTAGTTTACTGCAAAATTGGTTTGAACTAATTTGGGTGTCTGGTTTGACCAAGGCACCCAATTTGGTGGGGTCTATATCTAGGGTTAGGCAGAAATTAAATTGGATGCGCACACTTCATCTCTGGACCAAATGACTTGAAATTTGGACAGGGAGTCACCCTAGTCCATATCTAGGTCCTACCCAAAAATAAAAAATTTTGGGGACAATTTTTCTATAGTTTTTGGAGTTATTTAATTTCTCCAGGGTAATTTAATTTAGGGACCAAGTACCTCCAAACTCACCCAAATTTTAGTGAGTGGTGCTTGGGGTCATTGTAAAGCTCTGGTTAAAATTTCATCTCATTTGGAGGTGATTTGAATTGAAATCGTGCAAACCCTAGCCATGTCATAATAAGGGTATTTTGGTCAAAAAGTGCACTTTGGATTTTGAGTGCCGAAATCACCTCAACAGAGGTTGTAATTGGGGCCACTAGCTTGGAATGGATTTTAGCACCTTCCCATGAAAGATGGGGTAGATTGAAATAAATTTGCCCTAAAATCTAAGACCAAACCCTAAGGAAGGTCTTTTGTGTCTTGTGAAGGGCATGAAGCCAAAAGACCTTGAATAAACTTGAAATTTGGCGGGGAGGGTACTAGGGTAACTAAAGCCCTCTGGTAAAAATATTAGGGGATTTGGGCAAGGGTAGTCCCCTCAAAATCCTAACCCTAGTTTAGGGCACAAATCTTATGATGCTAGAATAGGTTAGTAAAACTCATTGAACAATAATGAAATTTAGGTAGTGTGGTCATAGGGGTAGTATGAACCTCTGATAATTCAATTGGGAATTTTGGATCAATAATCTTAGCACTTCCTTTGTAACTCATGGGATTGCCCTAATTAATCATTTGGTTATTATGATCCCACTGTCCATTGGAAAGTCATGAAAATTAGGCAGAGGGAGTTTTAGACTTATTGCTCATGTATGAATTTTATTAGAATTTTTGAATACATATTTGCAGTACCTACTTCACAAGCTTAATAACTTGGAAAATTGTTCAATAATTTGTTTAGAG
The DNA here is from genome assembly GCA_039583875.1 of Platanthera guangdongensis. NCBI lineage: Eukaryota > Viridiplantae > Streptophyta > Magnoliopsida > Asparagales > Orchidaceae > Platanthera > Platanthera guangdongensis. Next base: position 289,942,480 of record CM077153.1, read on the forward strand.
CTCATTACTTGATAATAAATTATGAAACTTGACTTAGAGCATTTATATGTCCTTACATTCATCCTTGAATTTTCTCAGAATTTTCGGAAATAGTTTTCCTGCACTTGGCTCTTATATTGATAAAAATAGGTTATATTAAAAAATTAGATTCAGAGGGTTAACCTTGTTAAAAAATTGGGATACTTGGGATTCTGTGTTAAATAATCATCTTGAATTTATCAAAAATTTGGTAGAGCATTTACTTGTCTCAGATGGGCACTTCATGTTCAAACTTGGGTTTTTGATTTACTAGATTAATTAAATAAATTATCAAATAATTAGGAAAATTGTGAATTCCTGGATTTAGGCCACAAATGTCATAATAGCCCCCCCAGTAATTATTATAGGAGTACTGGATGATTATTTGATGTACCTCCCACTTTATATGTCATATAGCTTAACTTGGTCTGCATCTAGTAAAATTGCAGAATTTCGGTTGGAATATGAATTTGGGCAAATGAGTTTGGGATAACTATTTGTTGGTTTGGATAAATAAAAATGAGTTCATCATTGGAAGTTAGGATGAGTAGAGTGTTGGTTTGGCTAGTGTTAGGAGGTGCTCGGGATCGACGAAAGATCGTCTTTCCCGAGTGAAGGAAGTGTCAAATACTTTTGGGTTAGATCCGATAAAATAAGTAAGTGTTTGGGAATTTTGATATCAACCAATAATAGTAAGTGCCTTGCGAAAGGGAGCTTTGGGCGTAATCCCATCGTAGTTCCTAGTGCCTTCGAGAGCCCTTCACGGGGGATTACCTTGGGCAGTCCTGGGCTAAACCTAAACTGTAGGCAAAATTGGAATGCAAGAGTAACTAGTAAAACTAGGGTTTCACCTTCACTCACCTCGATGTCTCGGGGTGGTAGGTTGGGTCACTCGGGCTGTAAGCTCAGTGGATTTGGTGGCGGGCAGGTTGGCCCGGCGAGCTTTGGCTCGGTTGTTGTTTATGACGGACGGGATGGTTCGGGGAGCCTTAGCTCGGTAGCTGATACATAAGGTTGCATGTGCATAAGGTATAAGGTGGCGAGTCTACGATATTGGAGGGTCGTTGCACCGACGCCAATACGTTGACTCGGCAAGTGTGGTTTGGCACTTGGCCAAATAAAGTCCGGTTCGCCAGCCGACAAGAGTACGCAGGAGCTCTGCTTTGTGCACCAGTGTTGAGGCGTATGATAGGTCTGACAGGTAGTGCAATTACCGGTTTAGAGGTGGGCGAGGCCCAACCCACCGCTTCCGTTTGCCACTACGGAGGAATCCTGGGAGGTTCGGCTCCAGAAAGGGGAACTAAAGGTCTGTGTACACAGAGTCGAGTGGGTGAGTTGCACTTGCATGTTCACATCATGGCATAATTTTATTTCATAGCATAATCATTGCATATAACCCGACACCTATTGTATAAGTGATATGTGACGCTTTATACAATAAGCCCTGCAAAACGACCCCTTGGTTTATAAGTTCGTGTGAGCGTGCTTATAAGTTAAGGTTATTATTCAGTATTATATATACATGCTAGCTAGAAAACCGACATCATATCGTATAAATTGGTATGAGACTTTATATACGATAGGAGCCCTGCAAAAGATCCCTTGGCTTATGTGTCTTCATATAAGTTAAGGTTATCCTTCTTTTTCAGTCTTTCTTACCTTCATTTTGTCTTATATATCATAGAACTGCTAGATTAGCTCTACCGCCACTTGCTTATATTTGTTATTCTCCACTTTCATGTCCTCTCCTTTCCTCCTCCCCGCTCGGTGCCTAGAAGTCATGGGGGAAGGGGCGGGGGATGATAGGGCTTAGTCTTTTAGACTAACGATTTTCGAACCACATCATTTTAGGGGACAGTGGAGCCCAGCATGGAGGAACAGCCCCGGAGGTCGGCACGCCTGAAGATGGGGCAGTCTAGTACTGGAGTTCAGACTGCAGGGACTGTGAGTCCTGATCGCTAGTAGTTATATTAGTTTTGCTTCCGCGATGAGAGATATGTAGTGAGGACTTGATGTACTGGGCATGAGCCCAAGTTTTTAGTACTTTTATTTCATCTGTGGACACTCCCTTCGTGGAGATTATTTACTATATATATGTGATTTATGTGGACCTGTCTTTTACTATTTTGCTACAATTGTGATCGATTTGGTTGACAGGATCGGCGTTTTGTAGTGATGATCTTCCTGGGTGCGAAGGTGTCACCGCAAAGCGGCGGTTCTGGGCCTAAGACCCCCGTGGTTTAAAAAGAAAAAAAGGGGGAGGGTCTTACAAGTGGTATCAAAGCGCACCTCGATCGAAAGGTAGCAGTCCACAACCCCTGGGTCACCCCCGCGCGAGTTTAGTTTGGGGACAAACTAAGCAGCGGAAGCAGTGGTGTGCCCATAAGGGGAGTCACAGGTAAATTGTCCATTGTTAATTAGGATTGAATCGATTATCTATTATTGGCTTTTGTTACGTAGCCCCCAACATAGCCTACACCACAGGGAGGAGTCCAGCAGACTCCGAATGTTGCACCACCTCCCCCAGTCCCCACTCCGTTCCTACAGTCAGAGAAGGGGCAGACTCTAACAGCTATCCTGGAGTCTTTAAGGGCACAATAGATTCCGGCTCCGCAACCAAACCCGGGGGCCAACTGGCTGAGTATTTTCCGAGGACTTTCTCCCACATCCTACTTAGGGACAGAGTCGGTCGTTCGGACGGAGGAGTGGTTGGACATCATGTATGAGATGTTGACTGGGATCCGGTGCCCGTGGGAGGAGAGGGTGCCCTTGGTAGTCTCTTGCTTGGAGTCTCATGCCAAGAGATGGTGGAAGACATCGCTGGACACGATGTTTGCTGACAGAGAGGTTGCTGAGATATCTTGGGGGGAATTCAGGGTTGCACTATTAGAGCATTTTGTTCCGCAGTCGGCCAGAGACGAGCTGAAAGATAGATTTCTACAGTTGAGACATGGCAACAAGACATTGGTGGAGTATCATCGGGAGTTCAACCAACTAGCCCGGTTTGCGGATTCTTATCAATTGGAAGAGTCAGATTACACTAAGAGGTTCTATAAGGGTCTGCGAGAGGATCTGAGGGAGGCTCTGTTGTTCGTATCCGACGGGCCTATTCATCGGATATTGGAGATGAGGAAAAAGATCGAGGCAGATTAGCATACTACCCAAGGCCGGAAGCGACCAACTGAGGATCAGGGCCGGGGAGCCAGAAATGATCAGCGACGGGGCCGCATCACAGATGGGAGAAGAGGAGAAGACCAGCCTCGTCAGGAGGTGAGACAGGAGCAGAGGGAACCAGTAGTGGTGGCCCCTCAGCCACCCTAGATGCGGGAGGTGCAGAGACCCGGGGGTATGACATATCCCCCGCCAGAGTGCTTCAACTGTCATCAGGTGGAGCATATCCGGACGAACTGCCCCATGAGAGGGGCACCACCACCAGCACCACCGGCTGCCCTGCCAGCTCAGTATTTTGGAGGCCAAGGACGTGGCCGAGGTCGTGGATACCAGGGCAGAGACCACAGGCAAGAGAGGGAGCAAGTGTATGCAATGGATCTTACTCAACAATGGAATCTGGAGCAAGTGATCACAGGTACTCCAGTTAATTTTAAGTTTTCTCTTTCCTAGATAACTAGAGTTATGGATATAGAACTGATAAACTAGGAAAGAAACCATAATTAGATTTCTAAGACTTTAAACTACCCCAGGCATAGTTTTCATCAGCGACAAGCCCCCCTATACACTGTTCGATACGGGTGCTTCGCACTCGTTCGTGTCGGAAGCCTTCGTGGAAGAGCTGGAAGGCGTGGAGCGGTTCATTGGCTTGATGATGAGGATACGAATACCAGACGGATCGGAGCTATTCACCACCGCCCGCTGCAACATGGAGGCGGAGATCGGAGGAAAGATATTTAAAGCACCAGCGACGATCATGAAGATGCCAATCTTTGATTTGATCCTAGGAATGACATGGTTGCACTGGAACCATGCTCATATTGACTGCATGTCCAAGAGGATTACTGTGAGGCATGGAGATTCATACATCGTCATCGAAGGTATTAGATCTATTCCCCCTCTCTTGATGTCATCCGTGCAGGCCGTCAAGGCCCACTTGTAGGGGGAGGAAGTCTATGAAGTGCTGTTTGAAATGACAGAGGCCAAGGATTCCATCTCGGATATCCCGGTGGTGAGAGATTTTGCCGACATATTCCCAGAGAAGCTGCCAGGGATACCCCCGCACCGGGAGCAGGATTTACGGATACAACTAGTGTCGGGGGCTAAGCCAGCATCTAGATCCCCTTACCGGATGGCCCCGAAGGAGCTGACATAGTTTCAAAGCCAGCTCCAGGAACTAGTGGAGGCCGGATTTGTCCGGCCAAGCTCTTCACCATGGGGAGCCCCGGTGTTGTTCATCAAGAAGAAGGACGGGATGCTTAGATTGTGCATCGACTGCCGGGCACTGAACCGATTGACAGTCCGGAATACCTATCCATTGCCAAGGATAGATGAGCTGTTTGACCAGTTGGAGGGCGCGCATTTCTTTTCAAAATTGGATTTGAGGTCGGGCTACTATCAGCTGCGGATTCAGGAGGAGGACATTCCGAAGACTGCCTTCAGTAGCAGATATGGGTTATTCGAGTTCACCGTGATGCCTTTTGGACTCATGAATGCACCGTCGACGTTCATGAGCCTCATGAATCGGGCGTTCGAGGCATATCTGCATGTGTTCGTCATTGTATTTATTGATTACATCCTCATTTACTCGAGGACGGGGGAGGAGCACACACGACATCTGACGCTGACCCTAGAGAGACTGCGGGAGCACCAACTTTATGCGAAGTTCAGCAAATGCCAGTTCTGGTTGAGGGAGGTGGATTTTCTAGGCCATATCATCAGTGGTGTTGGGTTGGCAGTGGATCCGGCCAAGATTCAGGCAGTTCGGGATTGGCCGCAGCTGAAGTTGGCCACAGATGTATGGAGTTTTCTACGACTTGTCGGTTACTACCGGAAGTTCGTGGAGGGATTTTCTAGTATTGCCCTTCCACTCACATCCCTGACGAGTAAGGATGTGTCCTTTTTCTGGACCACGCAATGCGAGGTGGCTTTTCAGGAGCTGAAAGATCGACTCACCTCGGCTCCTATACTTGCCCTCCCTTCGGGGAAAGAAGGATTCCAGGTCTACACTGACGCTTCCTACCAGGGCATGGGTGCGGTGCTGATGCAGAATGGTCATGTGATAGCATACGCTTCTCGGCAGCTGAAGAAGCATGAGAAAAACTACCCAGTTCATGACTTAGAGATGGGAGCGGTCATATTTGCTCTGAAAGTCTGGCGACACTATATGTACGTCGTCCACTGCGACATTTACTCCGATCACAAGAACTTGAGGTATGTGGACACATAGAAAGAGCTGAACATCAGGCAGAGACGATGGGTGGAGTTTCTAGCAGATTACCAGTACGAGATGCACTAACACCCAGGGAAGGCGAATGTGGTGGCAGATGCGCTAAGCCGGAAGGCCGCAAACCCTGGAGCAGGAACGCAGTTGATGTCCTTGGAGTTGGTCCAGATGTTAGAGAAGATGCAGGTATCCTTGGTGTCCGAGGATCACCCTGAGCTGTACCGGGAGTACCTAGCGTCGTTGATTACCCCAGATGACATTCGAGACCGAGTCAGAGATGGGCAGAGGCAGGATGCCCAGCTAGAGCCGATATTCCGGACCTTAGAAGCAGGCACTGCTGGGGATTACTCACTGAGGGATGGTCTAGTGTGTTTCAGAGGACGGATTTACATACCAGAGGGAGACCATGTCCGGGAAGATATCATGACGGAGGCTCATTGTAGTCGGTATTCAGTGCACCCGGGAGTTACGAAGATGACTGCGGACCTGAAGAAGACCATGTACTGGCCAGGCATGAAGAAGGATATCACCTACTTCGTGATGCATTGCGAGGCATGCCAGTTGGTGAAAGCAGAGTGCAGAAACCCCGCAGGATTATTGCATCTACTCCCAGTGCCGGAGTGGAAGTTCGATGATATCGCGATGGACTTTATACATAGGCTTCCCCGATCGCGGACGGGGAACGATTCGATCTGGGTGATCGTCGACCGGCTGAAGAAGGTAGCCAGATTTATTCCGATCAGGAAGGATGACTCAGTTGGTGTGTTGGTTCAAAAGTTTGTGGAGCAGTTCGTCCGTTATCATGGCGTACCCATGTCGATTGTATCGGACCGGGATGGACGGTTTACGTCCATGGAGTGGAGATCAGCGCAGACTTACTTGGCAACTCGGCTAACATTCAGTACAGTGTTTCATCCCCTGACTGATGGGCAGACAGAATGCACTAACCGGACCTTGGAAGATCTACTGCGACTTCGCATATTGGATCGCGGTGAGACCTGGGAGAAGCTATTGCCACTGATCGAGTTCTCATATAATAACAGCCACCAATCCAGCATAAGGATGGCTCCTTATGAGGCCCTGTACGTATGGAGGTTTAGGACTCCGTTGTCATGGATACAGGACGAGGATCCGAAGGCTTTGGGTTCGGAGTTTGTCGAGGACACCAAGGCTCAGGTGATATTGATACGGGACAGGATGCTAGAGGCACAGAGCCGACAGACCAATTATTACGACGCTCGGCATCGTCAGGTGGAGTTCCGGGTGGGGGACCAGGTGTTCTTGAAGATCCGACCAATGCATGGGGTTTCACGGGTACGTGGTCGGAAGAAGAAGCCCAGCCCAAGATATATGGGGCCTTATAGGATCCGGGAGAGGATCGGTCTCTTGGCATACAGGCTGGAGCTGCCACCGGAGCTGGCGAGTCTGCACGACGTGTTCCAAGTATCCTCTCTTAGGAGGGCTATACTACGCCTAGAGCAGCAGATTACGACCACGGATGGGCCGGTAGCATCTGATCGGTTAGTTCACCTGGAAATAGTCCGGATTGATGACAAGGGAATACGAGTCTTGCGCCGCAAGAAGGTTCCATTGGTCAAGGTCCTGTGGAGGAATCATGGGCGAGAGGAGCACACATGGGAGCCTCAGGACTTGATGCAACAGAGGTACCCGGAGCTTTTCAGTCAGGTATATCTCAAACCTTAGGGATGTTACAAGTTTTATTTATTTCAGTAGAAACCCCCGTAGGCTTAACCTTAATTTCGGGGACGAAATTTTTTTTTATATATATTGAGATTTGTAACATACCTCAAACAACTAGACCCCTAGGGTTTTGTTTTGTCATGACTAGGTCATGACAAAACCATCAGAAGCTCAAAGGACCACATGAACAAGGCCAAAGTGAAAATCACATTGGTCTGCCTATATCACAACCTCATCACCAAACCCAGGGTTTGACATTTGGGCTTCAAATTGACTCCATGACCCCACCATAACACCCATAACACATTGGGTAGTCCATATGGTCACTAAGAACCCACTGGGGTCCACCCAAGAGGCTAAGTTGATTCAAGTCAACCCTAACCCTAAATGAGTCAAACTAACCTGCACAGGGCCAATTGAATTTCCATTAGCCAAGTGGACCCCACACATACCTTCCTAACCCTAGAGAGAGGCCAATGGGTCACCAAGGACCCATGAGGGTCAACCAAAAAGGCCAAGTTGACCCAAGTCAACTCTAGCCTTAAAGTGGTCAAAGTGCCCTGATTAAGGGTCAAGTGACCTCCAAAGGGCCAAGTCAACCCTACCTACACCTTAGGGGAGGCCAATGGGACACCAAGGACCCATTAGGGGAAACCTCAAAGACCAAATTGACCAAGGTCAACCCTAGTCAAGATTTAGGTCAAGCTAGCCCAAATGGGATAACTCAAGCTCAAGCCCAATTCACTTGTGCTAACCTTGTATTGGTGGATGAAATGAACATGTGGGGTGCCATTAGGCTAGGTAGAAGTCAAATTTCAGGCTTGGTGAATAGGAGAGAGAAAAATCTCCAAATGAAAGAGAAAGAGAGAGGGGAGTAATGAGGAAAGACTTTGGGGCTCATCCTTCCCCTTCCCCAACCCCCCATTCAATTCACTAGGACAAGGGGAGTGCAGTCCCATTTCAACCAGTTGTTCTTTGACTGGTTTGAGCCAAGCTTCATCCCCCACCCACCATTGCTGAAATCCTCTTAAGGGGCCATTAATGGCCATGGCAGCCTACACCCACCCAAAACCCCAACTCTCCTCCTTAAAAACTCCACTTGACTCCAGGGATTCAGTTCCACACATTACCTGAAGGAGCCAAGGAAGTCCACTGTGCAGTTGCAGAAATCCGACCACCACCACCATGACAATCCGGCGATCGGCAAGTCTTCAGCCACCCACACAGGTCCTCCTCCACTCCTTCTTCCATGGGTAGATCATAGGATTCATTTAGAAAGGGAATCGGGCTCAGTTGAGCCCGATTAAAGTTGGAAATTTCCTAGTTTTTCCACGTTTTTCATCTTGTCGGGATCGCCGGAAAAGGCCCCTCCGGCGGCTGTGCCGCCGCCTGGCGGCAGCCACCACCTCAACGGAGGTGGTGGTGGCGGTAGCCGGCCAGGGAGGTGGCTGGGTGGCCGGCGGCAGGGATTTGAAGTTGGCCCAGGAAGATGCAATCCAGATCGTTGACGCGCGGGGACGATGCCATCCAAATTTGCGTCAAGATTCGTGCAGAGAATGATTTAAACTATAGGATTATAATTGTTGTACTTGGGGTCACTGGCTTGGCATGGCTTTTAGCACCTCCCCATGGAATATGGGGTAGATTGAAATAGATTTGCCCTAAGATCTAAGACCAAACCCTAAGGAAGGGCTTTTGTGCCTTGTGAAGGGCATGAGGCCAAAAGATCTTGAATGAACTTGAAATTTGGTGGGGAGGGTATTAGGGTAATTAAAGCCCTCTGGTAAAAATATTAGGGGATTTGGGAAAGGATAGACCCCTCAAAATCCTAACCCTAGTTTAGGGCACAAATCTTATGATGCTAGAATAGGTTAGTAAAACTCATTGTACAATAATGAAATTTGGGTAGTGTGGTCATAGGGGTAGTATGAACCTCTGGTAATTTAATTGTGAATTTTGGATCAATAATCTTAGCACTTCCTTTGTAACTCATGAGATTGCCCTAATTAATCATTTGGTTATTATGATCTCACTGCCTATTAGAAAGTCATGAAAATTAGGCAGAGGGAGTTTTAGACCTTATTGCTCATGTATGAATTTTATTAGAATTTTTGAATACATATTTGCAGTACCTACTTCACAAGCTCAATAACTTGAAAAATTGTTCAATAATTTGTTTAGAGTTCATTACTTGATAATAAACTATGAAACTTAACTTAGAGCATTTATATGTCCTTACAATCATTCTTGAATTTTCTCAGAATTTTTGGAAATAGTTTTGCTACACTTGCCTCTTATATTGATAAAAATAGGTTATATTCAAAAATTAGATTCAGAGGCTTAACCTTGTTAAAAAATTGGAATACTTGGGATTCTGTGTTAAATAATCATCTTGAATTTATCATAAATTTGGTAGAGCATTTACTTATCTCAAATGGGCACTTCATGTTCAAACTTGGGTTTTTGATTTACTAGATTAATTAAATAAATTATCAAATAATTAGGAAAATTGTGAATTCCTGTATTTAGGCCACAAATGTCATAATAGACCCCAGTAATTATTATAGGAGTACTGGGTGATTATTTGTTATATCTCCCACTTTACATGTCATATAGCTTAACTTGGTCTGCATCTAGTAAAATTGCAGAATTTAGGTTGGAATATGAATTTGGGCACATGAGTTTGGGATAACTATTTGTTGGTTTGGATAAATAAAAATGAGTTCATCATTGGAAGTTAGGATGAGTAGAGTGTTGGTTTGGCTAGTGTTAGGAGGTGCTCGGGATCGATGAAAGATCGTCTTTCCCGAGTGAAGGAAGTGTCAAATACTTTTGGGTTAGATCCGGTAAAATAAGTAAGTGTTTGAGAATTTTGATAACAATCAATAATAGTAAGTGTCTTGCGAAAGTGAGCTTTGAGCGTAATCCCATTGTAGTTCCTAGTGCCTTCGAGATCCCTTCACGGGGGATACCTTGGGCAGTACTGGGCTAAACCTAAACTGTAGGCAAAATTGGAATGCAAGAGTAACTAGTAAAACTAGGGTTTCACTTTCACTCACCGCGATGTCTCGGGGTGGTAGGTTGGGTCACTCGGTCTGTAGGCTTAGTGGATTTGGTGGTGGGCAGGTTGGCCCGGCGAGCTTTGGCTCGGTTGTTGTCTGTGATGGGCAGGTTGGCCCGGCGAGCTTTGGCTCGGTTGTTGTTTATGACGGACGCGATGGTCCGGGGAGCCTTGGCTCGGTAGCTGATACATAAGGTTGCATGTGCATAAGGTATAAGATTGTGAGTCTACGGTATTGGAGGGTCGTTGCACCGACGTCAATACGTTGACTCGGCAAGTGTGGTTTAGCATTTGGACAAATAAAGTCTGGTGCGCCAGCCGGCAAGAGTACGTGATAACTTCTCAAAAAGAAGTTATCTAGCTCAAGTTTTGGACCTTTTTGCTCGTTGATTCGGGAGAAAACCCCGTTCAGTTGAAGTCTAATTGCAAGCAAATTCGCTTTTATTTTATTAATGATTAATGTGGTCTTTTTCCTAGATGTTCATGCAAGAAAAGCTAAGGAGAATGGCTGGGAAGAGGGATTTTGTCAAATATGATGTCCTGGAGAAAAGGTTGCAACTTCTGAAAAATAGGTTGCAACCTCTGGACGAATTTTAAATTTTAAATTTCGAAAATTGCGTCATTTGCAAAAATGGAAAGAGGCATCCCTTGGGAAAAGGGCTGGACGTTTTTTTGGGAGGATTATTCAGAAGTTGGGAGCATTCAATTATCATCATCCATTGTTGGTTGGAGAAGAAAAAAAGAAGAAGAGTTCTTCCTCTAGGGCTACTTCCGGGCAAGGAAGACGGACGGATTTCGGCCGAATCAGAGAGCAAAACACTGCAAGTTTTTAATTTCTATCATCATGTGCTGTAAGATCTACTCATACTTGTGGTTTCCTTCCGCTGTCATGAACTAACTCTCTCGATCTTGTGTTGTGAAAGTACTATGTCTTGTGTGATGAATGTTCTTTAGATTTAACTTTGTAATTGTATGGTGGATTTACTTTTATTGAATTCATAATCTATATTTTGAAGCCTTTGATCACGGTTTCGTCTTTCTACTACGCTTCATAAATCGAGAGAGGAGTTGCATAAGTGCGTTATGGATTCCATATAGCACTTAAAGGGAGAAAGAGATTTCCCCTTAGTGTTAGCAACTCGGGTTTTCAATCTCTAATCGGTTTCCTATTTCACCCGAGGGGAAATAGAGGACTAGGGACCTCCGATATCGAGAGATACGGTTGTCTACTTTAAAATCGTTGCAAAGTTTTCCACCACTCATTTTCACAAAGCATCATTTGTAAATTCATTGCAGTAGACATAGGAAATCACCGCACAATATTACTTCTCCAATTTGAATCTTAAAAGTTTTCCCCTAAGGTACTATAGTTTATTTTAACTTATTTTAAAAATTTGTCATCATTTAGTTCTAAATCAAAATCATCATCCTGTTTCACTTGGATTTAGAGAAAAGGTCTAACTAGTAATTGCAAGCGCCAAATTCACCACCTCTCCGTGTAAACGATCTTTATTCACTCTTTATTACTTGAACCGGCACGTGCACTTGTATGTATTACGCACACCTGTTTGGGGCGTATCAGTACGCAGGAGCTCTGCTTTGTGCACCAGCGTTGAGTCGTACGATAGGTCTGATTGGTAGTGCAATTACCGGTTTAGAGGTGGGCGAGGCCCAACCCACCGCTTCTGTTTGCCACTACGGAGGTATCATGGGAGGTTCGACTCCATAAAGGGGGAACTAAAAGTCTGTGTACACAGAGTTGAGTGGTTGAGTTGCACTTGCATGTTCACATCATGACATAATTGTATTTCATAACATAATCATTGCATATAACCCGACACCTATTGTATAAGTGGTATGTGACGCTTTATACAATAGGCTCTGCAAAACGACCCCTTGGTTTATAGGTTCGTGCGAGCGTGCTTATAAGTTAAGGTTATTATTCAGTATTATATATGCATGCTAGCTAGAAAATTGACACCCTATCGTATAAATTGGTATGAGACTTTATATACGATATGAGCCCTGCAAAAGATCCCTTGACTTATGTGACTTCATATAAATTAAGGTTACCCTTCTTTTTCAGTCTTTCTTACCTTCATTTTGTCTTATATATTATAGAACTGCTAGATTAGCTCCGTCGTCACTTGCTTATATTTGTTATTCTCCACTTTCATGTCCTCTACTTTCCTCCTCCCCGTTCGGTGCCTAGGAGCCATGGGGGAAGGGGCGGGGGATGATAGGGCTTAGTCTTTTAGACTAACGATTTTCTAACCACATCATTTTAGGGGACCGTGCAGCCCAGCATGGAGGAGCAACCCCGGAGGTCGGCGCGCTTGGAGATGGGGCAGTCTAGTACCGGAGTTCAGACGGCAAGGACTGTGAGTCCTGATCGATAGTAGTTATATTAGTTTTGCTTCCGCGATAAGAGATATGTAGTGAGCACTTGATGTACTGGGCATGAGCCCAAGTTTTTAGTACTTTTATTTCATCTGTGGACATTCCCTTCGTGGAGATTATTTGCTATATATATGTGATTTCTGTGGACTTGTCTCTTACTGTTTTGCTACAGTTGTGATCTGTTAGGCCGGCAGGATCGGCGTTTCGTAGTGATGATCTTCCCAGGTGCGAAGGTGTCACTGCAAAGCGGCGGTTCTGTGCCTAAGACCCCCGTGATTTAAAAAGAAAAAAAACGGGGTCTTACATACAGTCGGGTATCCCCGGCATCAGGCGTGCAACCCAGGCGGCGGAGTTCCTGCGGAAGGAGGCGGCACCGGCGCACAGTGGTGAAGAAGACGAACAGTGTTCGTAAGATACCGCCCGGCGATATCACAACCGTCCGGCGATAGTTTTTGTTTGATCTTCGGGCTTTCTTTTTCTCCCTCTCGACCGTGTATCGGTCTCTGTCGTAATCTGTAACTCCTATCATTATAGTGAATCCTTTCCGGCGCGCTCTCCCCGTGGATGTAGGAGCTTCTATTCGGACCACGTAAATTTCTGTTTGTCGTCTGTGTGCTTGGAATCTCGCTCCGTTATTTTATTTTGCGCGATTGTTTTGCTCGATTTAATTCCGTTACGCTACCGCGGTACTCGGTCTGATTGCATAACAGTATATAACAAAAACAAAAGATTTAATTCACTCCAGATTTCAAGTCAAGAAATACATTTTTTGCCTGATCATATGATATATCCCAGGCTTGAATGTTGTTACCTGGATCTCAATTAGAACGTTGGAAAAAGAGTAAGCGAAGGCAATGTCTCCCAAAGCTTGAAATGTCCTCCAAACTTTCTCTGTTCCAGAGACATCGACTCCAACTGTCACTCCTGTTAAGCTTGTCCTCCCTCTTGGCCCTTCTGCATCTCAAAAGAAACAACTTTTATTAAAAAAAAAATCCATTACTTCCTGTTATTCTAATTATAGTTCTATCACCGGCGATCTTAGCAATGGAGAGGCCAAGGCCGATGAAAGAGTAGGCGAAGGACATGACGGCTGCGACGAGGGACAGCCATGAGAGCTTGTGGAAGTTTGGTATCTGAGACAGTATCATCTGTATGCCTGCATAGACAATCATATACATAGTGCTTGAGACTTTGCAATCCGCCCCATGGCCGCGCCGGTGGAAGCAGTTTGATCTCTTGACGGCCCTGATCAATTTAAATTCAGCAAAATTCATTCATATATTGCAGCTTATGGTGATCATGATCAGATATTTATAGAAATATTCCTCACGCCATGCTGATGGCTGTTGTGATTGTGTAGCCAATGCTGACTCCGACCAGATTCACATACTGAGCCAAACCGCAAAATTTGAACTTTACACCGCCTAAATTACAAGAGGAGGAATGAGAGGAAGTCATGGAGAATGGAAGTTTATGCCAAGAAATTTGAGGAAAAGTCAAACAAAAGAGAACTGCTGAAAAATTACTAAAAATTGCCAAGGTTTGCTAGGCATGAGATTGGTTTTCATGGTAACTTATCCATGCTAGTCACAAATCATTTTCTGAGGTTTTTCAGTTCAAAATTTAATTAATTGATGCCTAATAAATCTCAGATATATATATATTAAACGTGAAGTAAATGTTTGAGATGAGGCTCCGTTTGGCATGGTGGTGGTGGTCGTTAAGGATCACCTAACAAAAATCATTCGTTTGAACATAAAAATGAATGAAGTCTCTAGGTGGGCCTTAACGAATGACAATTTAACCCTCATATTCATGACTGCCACCACCATGCCAAACAGAGCCGAAGTGGCCCTTGCATGATGACTGAGTGCTTTATCTCTTACCTCTTCATTCAAATTAGATTTTTTGGGGATGCTTGAGACTTAACGCTTTGTTTGGAGCATACAATCTATGAGATAACAATGGATTATATATGGCCTCCGTGCGCTAAGAAAATAAAATAGTTTTGAATATAAAAATAGAAGAAATTTCTAAAGTGAGGTCGGGAGGTCGTCATAATCATTGCGTTCATGACCGCCACCACTGGGCCAAACGGAGACTCCAATAGCGCAACATTTTTGCTAAGATGAGTTTGGAGAAGAATGCCACCGTTATAAAATAGAGGCAAAATCATCAAATCAGTTCCTCAACTTCTATCGCTTTATGAAATCAGTCCACAAGTTATAAAAGCAAGAAATCAGTCCTCACCATTACCAAAATGCTGAAATCAGTCCTAATTAACGGAAAATACTAACGGAAAGCAACATAATTGATGATCGTAGACTTAAAATTTAACAAAATAGCCTCATTTGATTTTAAAATTTTAAAATAACATCATATTAGCATAAGCCCCAATAACATCATATTAGCAAATCTATGAATAAAGGGAATAGAGCTAAGCACTATCTTCATGGGAAAAATTTCACAATGAAAAACTAAAACCCTAAATCATTTTATTCCTTTCATTTCTTAAACGGTGAAAAACTAAAATTTCATATGATAATTTCAGAACATAGAAATATATTATGTTGTTTGATAAAACCGAGCAAGACCTGTGATAAAAAGTAGCTTACATAAAACCTGAACATAAGAGCTAAAAACTTGAGGAAAAAAAGATTTGTGGTAAAAAAAGACAATAAAAGCTTCAAACATTAGAAAAAAAGATCTACACATTCAATAGAAAGGAATCAAAAATAGCTTACATAAACTTGGAATACGAACGCTTGACAAATAAAATAAAAACCTGCAATCGAGTATGATTTGGAAGATAGAATCTGAAACTATCAGTTGCCGCAAAATAACTAAAACAGCAATAGCGTGGAGATAATTTTTCTAAACAGCAAGTATCGCAGGCGAACAGGACTCGTCTCCAGCAGTAGGTCTCGTTGCCGGTAGTATGTCTCGTCCCCGGGAGTAGGTATCGTCGCTGGTTGCAGGTCCGACGGCGGCGGATTTCAAATGACTGTGGCAACAGTAGCTCTCGAGAAAGGGGGAAGGAACTCGCGCAGATGGGGGAAGACGTCTGAGGATTTCTGTTTTAAATTAGGTTATTTTAAAAAAAATGAAAAATTTACCTTTTTGCCCTCAGCATTTTGAACGGAAATGTTAAATGAGACTGTTTTGAAGCTTTAGCTAAAGACTAGGGACTAATTTCCAGCATTTAAATTTTTAGGGACCAGTTTCAAAAAGAAGAAGAACTTGGAGGACTGTTCTAAGGGCTTTTGTCTAAAATGTATGTTTGACATGACTGTTATGACAGTCACCCACTGAAAAAAAAAACTGATTTTGAAGACAAACAAATAAAGTTTGTTAGGAGAGTCAGGCGGACAGGAATGACGGCTCATAACCACCGCTTTTGCTACCGCCACCATCTTGCCAAACGGAGTCTTAGCTAGAGCTAAGCAGATAATGTCGATGGTGTCATGGTGTGGAACTTGAAATTAATGGCGAAATTATTCTATTTATTAGAGTGTTATAATTGTTGGTGATTGACTTGTTGACCGGGTCAACAAGTCAAAAGGTAGTTTTGGTATTATTTTATGTTTGCATTTATTATGAGAGAGGGTGCACATTTATGATGAGAGAGAGTTGTTTAGTTTTTTTTTCTTTGCCTATATAAAGCCCCCCCCCCCTGTACATTTTGATGCTGATGAATAGAGAGATAAACTCTCAAACCTTTTGTTCCGTTTTAGAGAGAGAGAGGGAAGCGCCGCAGCGCAAGTGTGGTTTTCTGTCCGGGCGGTTAGGAGTTGAAGCCGGGCGACTTAGAGAGCTCGCAGCGAGAGAGAACTCGCGGCTTGCGCGACCGCGGTTGGTGATCTCGGCAGGAGAAGCTCGCGCTGCTGTAGCTCTCGCAGGTGGAGCTCGCGCAGGAGCAGGTCGCGAATAGACCGATCTCGCCACGCGAGTTGGCGGTCAAGCAGCAAGTGGGGTGCGGTCTCGCCTGGTGGTTTAGGCGAGAGGTGGTGAAGGCGACCTCGCTGGGTTGTGGTCGCGCGGGGTGGTACTCGCCTATAGTGGGAGGTCGCGCGGTCTGAGGCAGCGGTCTAGTTTTTTGGTGTTGAGTTGTGGTGCCAAGTGAATTTGTTCGTGAAGTTGGGATCGGAGCGGGAGCCCATACACGCTTCCAACAAGTGGTATCAGAGGGAGGTTGAGACCCTCGGAAGGTTTGAAGTAGGGGAGAGATGGAGTTTGGAGGTGCCGTGCCGGGGCAAGTCCCCAAGTTGACAAAGACCAACTATGGGAAACTGAAGCATCCAGATGAGGGTACTACTAGCCTCCAAGGAGTTGTGGGAGGTAGTAGAGGATGGTGTGGAGGTGCTGACTGCCGAAGCAGAAGCCGCGTTGACGAACGCACAGAGGACAGCACTGAGAGAAGCTAAGAAGAGGGACAAGAAGGCGTTGTTCATTTTGTACCAAGGTGTAGATGAAGCTACATTTGAAAAGATCTCGGACGCCGAGACTTCGAAGGAGGCATGGGAGATCTTGCAGCGCTCCATGCAGGGAGTAGACAAGGCCAAGAAAGTTACGTTGCAATCCCTCCGAGGCCAGTATGAGATGATGAGAATGCAAGGGTCGGAGAAGGTTGGCGACTATGTGACCCGCCTACGGACGCTCACAAATGAGATGAAGAGAAATGGGGAGACCATAGACGAGGTTAGCTTCATGGAGAAGCTCCTGCGTTCTATGTCAAAGAAGTTCCGACACGTGGTGGTGGCCATCGAAGAATCGAAGGACCCCACGGTGATGACGGCGGATGAATTGATAGGCTCACTGCAAGCCCATGAGTACAGAATGGCGCAAGATGATGAAGAAGTGAGTGGATTGGGAAAAGCACTCCAGACCCAGCTGAACTTCGGAGAGAGCTCAGAAAGAGGTGGTGGCCAGCGTGGCCGTGGCTACCAAGGAAGAGGTAGATTAGGAAGAGGTGGTAGAGATCAAGGGAGAAGTCAACCACACCAGAAGGAGTTCGAGCAGAACCAAGGTTGGAACGCCGGAGGTAGAGGAAGAGGCCAAGGCAGAGGCCAAGACAGAGGAGGAAGAGACCAAGGCAGAGGCCAAGGTAGAGGAGGTAGAAGAGACATGTCCCAGACTCAATGCTACAACTGTGGCAAGTTCGGGCATATGAGCTATGATTGTTGGGCTCCTCGGAAGGGAGGAGAGGCCAACCACTATGCGGAGACAAGCAACACGGGAGGCGACCCGATGATGTTCCTTACTATCCAAGATGCTGGAGGCGGAAGGAATGGAGTGTGGTACTTAGACACCGGAGCCAGCAACCACATGTGCGGTGAGAGGGAGCTGTTTACGAGCTTGAACCAAATGGTGGTGAGGTGAGTTTCGGCGACGCCTCAAAGATAGCGGTGGAAGGAAGAGGAGTTGTGGCGGTTGTGTTGAGTGGAAAGGAGGTTCTCATCAACGACGTCTTTTATGTGTCGGGCTTGAGGAGTAACATCCTAAGTCTTGGGCAGCTGGTGGAGAAGGGCTACCGAGTCTTGTTGCGGGATGGCACCCTGGCCATGAAGGATGGTCATGGGAAAGAAGTAGTGGGGGTAAAGATGACGACGAACCGTCTCTTCACTTTGAGCATGGATGTAAAGGAGACGGCATGTCTCGCGAGGAATGAAGAAGAGGAGGAAGCTTGGCTGTGGCACCACCGGATGGGGCATCTGGGGTTCACAGGCCTGAAGTTGTTGTCTGGATCAAAGATGGTGGAAGGACTGCCTATGATCACACCTCCTCATAGGGTCTGTGAGGCATGCACCAAGGGGAAGCAGAGAAGAGAAACATTTGAGGGTGGCAAGTCCCGAAGGGCGACGAGGCCATTGGAGTTGGTTCACTCGGACATTGCTGGTCCATTTGAAACAACTTCAATCGGTGGAAGCAAGTACTAGCATCACATTCACCGACGACTTCAGCAGAAAGTGTTGGGTGTATTTTCTGAAGGAGAAGGCTGAGGCGCTGGAGAAGTTCAAGGAGTTCCGGGCGATGGCTGAGAAGGAGAGTAGTCAACCGCTGAAAGTACTTAGAAAGGATAGAGGTGGGGAGTACACCTCTAGGCTGTTCGACGAGTACTGTAGGCAATGGGGGATCTCTCATCAGCTGACGGCGGCCTACTCGCCTCAGCAAAATGGTGTGGCAGAAAGGAAGAACCTCACAATCATGAACATGGCACGGAGCATGGTGAAGGGTAAGGGACTACCGAAGAAGTTCTGGGCGGAAGCAGTACAGGTGGCTGTGTACGTGCTGATCGGATCGGTGCCCTACCAAGAGTGTGAAGTTCAAGACACCGTATGAGGCTTGGAGTGGCTGGAAACCAAGTGTGAAGCACCTGAGGGTCTTCGGGTGTGTGGCCTATGCCCACGTCCTGGACCAAAGGAGGAAGAAGCTGGACGACCGAAGTGAAAAGTGTATTTTTGTGGGCTACGCTCCTGAGAGCAAGGCTTACAAGTTATACAATCCTGAGACGGAGAAAGTCATCATCTCACGAGATGTGGTATTTGAAGAAGGAAGCTGCTGGAGCTGGGATGAGGCGGTGAAGAACATCAAGGGATGTTTTTCGAGGATGATGAAGAAGAAGGTGGAGGAGAGGCTGAAGCGGAGATGGGTGGAGCGGAGCCACCATCACCACCAAGCGGAGGTCCAGGGGGAGCTCTCACCCTTACTCTAGTGGTGCAAGCACGAGTGGAAGCAGCCCTGGAGGAGCAAGCACCAGTGGGATCAAGGACTACCGTCCTCAGCCCAGGATGCGGAGGCTGGATGAGATATATGAGGAGACGGCACCGGCACTTAACAATTTTCTTTGTATTGTCTATTAGCAGATGTCGAGTCGTGCTCCTATGATGAAGCTGCCAAGGAGAAGAGTTGGAGGAAGGCGATGGATGCGGAGATCGCTTCCATAAAGAAGAACGAGACCTGGAAATTGGTCGACCCCCTGCTGGCCACAAACCCCTCGGGGTGAAGTGGGTGTACAAAGTAAAGAAGAACAAGGATGGCGGAGTGGAGAAGCACAAGGCCAGGCTAGTGGTGAAGGGCTATCGTCAAGTCCAGGGCGTGAACTATGATGAAGTGTTTGCCCGTGGCGCGAGTTGACACCATCCGGTTGATCATAGCGCTAGCGGTTCACCATGGTTGGAGAATCATGCAGATGGACGTGGTCTCGGCTTATTTGAACGGCTACCTGGAAGAAGACGTGTACATCGAGCAGCCCCCAGGGTACGTGGTGAAGGGGCAGGAGAGGAAAGTCTGCAAGTTAGACAAAGCACTCTACGGGCTGAAGCAAGGGGCGGGAGCGTGGAACGGAAGGATAGATGCTTACTTGCAAAAGCATGGCTATCAGAAGAGCCCGCATGAGCACGCCCTCTACACCAAGGTGCACCAGGAGGGCAACATGATGATTGTGTGCCTCTACTGTGGACGACATGATTTTCACAGGGAACAATACTGCTATGTATGAGGAGTTCCGGGGCATGATGAAGAAGGAATTTGAGATGACAGACTTGGGAGAGCTGAGCTACTTCCTGGGAGTGGAAGTGAAGCAGGGAGAAGATGGGATCTTCATATCCCAGAAGAAGTACGCAGAGGAGATCTTGAAGAAGTTCAGGATGGAGGATAGCAAGCCTATCTCCACTCCTGCTGACCCAGGGTTGAAGCTGAGGAAAGATTCTAAGGAAGGAGCGGTGGATTCTACCCTATTCAAAAGTTTGGTGGGCAGTCTACGCTACCTTACCTTCACCCGACCGGACATCATGTATGCGGTCGGAGTGGGTGAGCATGCATATGGAGGAGCCAAAGGAAGACCACTTCACGGCAGCGAAGAGGATCCTGAGGTACATCAACGGGACCAGAGGCCATGGCTGAAATATGTTACTGGAGAGGAGCTGAAGTTAGTTGGGTACTCCGATAGTGACTATGGAGGCGATGTGAACGATCGGAAGAGCACTTCCGGATATGCTTTCAATATGGGAACGGGGGTGTTCTCTTGGAGCTCGAAGAAGCAGGCAACGATAGCTCTATCGTCCTGCGAGGCTGAGTATATTGCAGCAGCAGCTGGCACCTGCCAAGCCATCTGGCTAAGGAATCTGTTGGAGAGTTTGCAGCATGGAGTGGATGGGCCAACGACTATGTTGGTGGACAACATGTCGGTCATCCAGCTCGCGAAGAACCCTGTGTTACATGGTCGTAGCAAACACATTGAAACGAGGTATCATTTCCTCAGGGAGCAAGTGGAGCTGAAGACGGTGGAAGTCTTGTATTGCCAGACCGGAGAGCAAGTCGCGGATATCTTCACTAAGGCGTTGAAGGTAGACACGTTCCTGAAGCTCAAAGGCAAACTCGGCATGATCTGCCCAGTTTGAGGGGAGTTTGTTGGTGATTGACTTGTTGACCGGGTCAACAAGTCAAAGGTAGTTTTGGTATTATTTTATGTTTGCATTTATTATGAGAGAGGTGCACATTTATGATGAGAGAGAGTTGTTTAGTTTTTTTTTTTTTCTTTGCCTATATAAACCCCCCCCCCCCCCCCCCCCCTACATTTTGATGCTGATGAATAGAAAGATAAACTCTCAAACCTTTTGTTCCGTTTTAGAGAGAGAGAGAGGGAAGCGCCGCAGCGCAAGTGTGGTTTTATGTCCGGGCGGTTAGGAGTTGAAGCCGGGCGACTTAGAGAGCTCGCAGCGAGAGAGAACTCGCGGCTTGCGCGACCCCGGTTGGTGATCTCGGCAGGAGGAGCTCGCGCTGCTGTAGCTCTCGCAGGTGGAGCTCGCGCAGGAGCAGGTCGTGAATAGACCGATCTCGCCACGCGAGTTGGCGGTCAAGCAGCAAGTGGGGTGCGGTCTCGCTTGGTGGTTTAGGCGAGAGGTGGTGAAGGCGACCTCGCTGGGTTGTGGTCGCGCGTGGAGGAAGGAGCCCGCTCGCGCGGGGTGGTACTCGCCTATAGTGGGAGGTCGCGCGGTTCTGAGGCAGCGGTCTAGTTTTTGGTGTTGAGTTGTGGTGTCAAGTGAATTTGTCCGTGAAGTTGGGATCGGAGCGGGAGCCCATACACGCTTCCAACAATAATTAATATAAATAAAAAAAGAAGAAAAAGGAATTGCTGGTTACCGAGATTAGTTCTCACAGCGGACATGTAAGAGTAGTTCCTCTTGCCATGAACGGGGTCCGGCGAGCGGTAGCAGTCGGCGAGGAGGGAGGAGCAGAACCAGGTGATGAGTGAGAAGGCCATGAGAACTGCCGGCCCAGCGATCCACCCGAGTTGTGCTACAGACCAGGCCAGCGACAGCACGCCGGAGCCAATCACCGCCGTTATGATGTGTGCGCTCGCCGTCACAAATGTCCCTACAACTTCCCAAAACCTCCGTTAATACCATTTTAGGATCTCAAAAGAAAAGATAAGCGACCGGAGAGGAGGGGAAAAGGAGGGCATATATGAACCTGTTCTTCTGGTTCGCCCGTCGTCGTCGAGGTATTGGCGTCCGTCTGCGGCGATCTCAAAGGCTCCGGCTTCGTCGATGGAGGCAGCTTTCCCCCGCCCTTCTAGCGACATAGTGATTTCTCCGACTTGATAACTTTCTCATTGAGCGGCGGAAGGGAGGAGGAGTGGGGCTGGATTTATAGAGAATATAGCGTGGCCAAAAAGTGTGCTCTAAAGGTAGAAGGCGGGGGATTGGCATTTACTGAGCTAAAATTCAACAAAGAGGGGTGAGGGAATTGGAATGAGGGCTTCGCATTTTACGGGGTTATCAATGCTTTTGGGTTTTGGCGTTGATTTTTGTGCTGCTGTTTGTCTTCTTCTAATTTTGATTGCGGTTTTGCGGTTCATAGTTAAAAAAAAACATTTGTGCTAGAGGTGGTCTGATTCATGCGATTATAATCGCTTCGCCAGTAAAATTAAGATTTCGTTTGGGGAGACTTATTTTCACCGGTCAAGCGGTTACGATCGCATGAATCGGGACATAATTAAAGTCCGATTCATACGATCATAACCGCTTGACCGGTGAAAATAAGTCCTTTCAAACGAAGCCTAAGTTTTCCAAACAGAAGTCGGTTTAAATTTTGTTTCAGGTTTAGCTCGGATTAGTATCATGGTTCCCACTTCCCAGCCTGACATTTGGATATGTTTGTTTTTCAAAAACAGCAATCACTCAATAATTATGTGCCAGTTTGAACAGGCTCTAATTGGAAGCTTTAATTCTTCCTCTTGAAAATGTTGATGTTGGAAGTGGGCAGTCAGAAAGTTGCGGACCAAGTTGCAGACCGCAGAGATCGCGCAGCTTCCACGGATAGGGTTTGACGAATGACTTGGTTCTTGATTATATTTGTTCCCATGGTCTGACTCAACAAAGCCCCTGGGCATTAACCGCGGGGTTAGTTTTTTAGCTAACAGCAGATTGCGCGGTCTAGACTAGGAGACCGCTGTGTGCGCGGTTGGGCTTCAATTCGTGTGGTTGTCTGCTTGACCACTTAAGTCCACGTGAACTGAATCTGCTGACCGCATAACTGTGTGGATTGTTTGTATTAACTGCACGGGGTCTGATGTTGGCAATCCGCATATTGGGCGGACTGCTATTGCTAACTGTCACGCATGTTGGCAGTCAAAAAGTTGCAGACCGCATTTTGGCCACACTATTACCAACATGTTCTCCATAAATCTAGCCCCGCACCTCCATCCATCATTCGCTCATTGAGCAAGTTATCAAGTCAGAGAAATCTCTATGTCGGTAGAAGGGCAGGGAAAGCTGCCTCCATGGAGGAAGTGGGAACCTTTGAGATCATCTTAAACGGCCGCCAAGGCCTCGACGACGACGGGCTAGCCAGAAGAACAGGTTAATGTCCTCCTCCTCCTCCTCTCCGGTTGCTTTTAATTTTTTAGATCCTAAAATGATACTAACGGATGTTTTGGGGGGTTGTAGGGACATTTGTGACGGCCAGCGACCACATCATAACGGCGGTGATAGGCTCCGGCGTGCTGTCGCCGACCTAGTCTGTTGCACAATTCAGGTGGATCGCCGGGCCGGCCGTTCTCATCGCGTTCACACTCATCACCTGGTTCTGCTCCTCCCTCCTCGCCCCCTACTACCGCTCGCCGGACCCCGTTCATGACAAGAGGAACTACTAGTACATGTCTGCTGTGAGAACTAATCTTGGTAACCAGCAATTCCTTTTTCTTTTTTTATATTTATAACACTCTAATTAGTAGAATATTTTCGCTATTAATTTCAAGTTCCACTAGAAGGCACCATCACACCATCGACATTATGGATCCGGATCCTCTCCATTTCATTGGAAATGGATGGGATCTATTTCAAGATCCGTTGGATAAAGTTAAAGTGCAATATATCTAATGACTTACATATTTTGCTTAAAAGAAAATTATAAGAGCCTTAAAAAACTGAACCCGTCAGATTCTCCCATACTGCATCAGGATCCTGACGACGACATTATTTGCTTAGCAAGCCAAGTCTCAAGCATCCCAGAAAAATATATCTAATTTGGAAGAAGAGGTAAGAGAGCTCAATCATTATACAAGGATTCCATCAAAACAATATAGGTATTTGGAGGCACAACATAGATCAAATAAGAGCCATTGAATCATGAGAGAGAGCATGAGATAGGGGGAGAGAGTTGGGAGAGAGAGAGAGAGGCGAGGAGAGAGAGGGAGAGAGAAAAAGAGAGGTGGGGGAAGGGAGAGGAGAAAGGGGGAGAGAGAGGGAGAGAGAAAGGGAGAGAGATGGGAAGGGACAGAAAGAAGAAGGAGAGAAAGATTGCGTGAAATTAATGTTTTTACGATAAAACGTAATTTTTTTATAAAATAAAAATTGAAATATTTATTTATATTTTTTTACGGTCATTATGAGTACTCATATGTATTATATTGCAGACACTACTAGTCTTGATGTAGGTGCATCCCGCTTTGATGCGGTGCATCCCGCTTTGATGCGGGCGCAGCCCCCAACGACGCATCAAGCACGGGCGAAGCCAGTGCGGAGGAGGTGAAGCCCACCTGAATGCGGCCGAAGGCCACCCAAGAGCATCGAGCACGGACGTAGCCCGTGCGAAGATGCTCGTATATATATATGAGAATATAAATATTTAGAGGCATACTACAGATTGAATATTGATCATTAGATCATGAGAGAGAGCATGAGGGGGAGAGTACGGAGAGAGAGAGACAGAGTATTTTTAATGAAAAAAGAGAGGAAGAAAGAGGGGGTCGGAGAGAGGAGAGAGTGGGGGAGTGATAGAGATAGAGAGATAAATTAATTTTAATAAATTAAAAATTGCAAAATTTTATTAAATAAAAATAGGAATAATAATTCATTTTTTTGCGATCACTTTAAGTAGTTACTTTATATATATATATATGTTTTGAAAAAAAATTGGGTGCGTGTGCAGCCCGCTCATAGACGGGCGCAGCCCGTAGCGACGCATCGAGCACGGGCGAAGACCGTGCTAAAGCGGACGTGTGTGTGTGTGTGTGTATATATATATATATATATATTATATAAATATATATATATATATATATATATATATATATATATATATATATATATATATATATATATATATATATATGTGTGAATATAGATATTTGGAGGGACATCAACGATTAAATATTGGACATTGGATCATGAGAGAAAGCATGAGAGGGGAGAGTATGGAGAGAGAGAGGAGGGAAAAGAAGAGAGAGGGGGATGGAGGGAAGGGGAGAGAGAGAGTAATTTTAAAGAAAAAAGAGGGGGGCAGGAGAGAGGGGGGAGAGTGATAAAGAGAGAGTGTGTGAGAGATAAATTAATTTTTATATATTAAAATTTACAAAATTTTATAAAATAAAAATGTGAATAGTATTTCATATATTTTTACGGTCATTTTAAGCATTCGTGTGTATATGTTTTGAAAAAAAATCGGGTGCGTCCGCAGCCCGCTCATAGGCGGGCGAAGCCCGCCTGCATGCGACCGAAAGCCGCCCAAAAGCATCGAGCACAGGTGTAACACGTGCGAAAATACTCGTATGTGTGTGTATATCTATGAGATTAATTATGCATCAATTCGTTGAATTTTGAACAAAAATATGAGATGCTCGTGTGTATAAAATTATGCATCAATTATATACATGAGATGTTGCATCAACTATGTGTGTGTGTGGCCATGGATAAGTTACCATGATAACATATGTCATGCTTAACCACGGGAAATTTTAGCAGTTCTAATTTGATTTTTCCTCAATATTCTTGGCATAAACATCTATTTTCCGTGACTTCCTATGGATTCTGTTATGGGCCTTCGAATGTTGAGGTGTATCCGAAGAGTTTATGGCTTCATCGAAAGTTTTAGGATCCCCTTCAACCAAAAATGTGAAAAAATGTTCTCCAAAATATTTCTCGGTTCTAATTCTTTTACTTCAATTAGGTTCTAAATCTTCTATTAAATTTGAATTAAGAAAAAAAAATGAAATATTACTACTAGAAGATTGTGATGTGATCTTTTGTTTAAATGAAAATTTATTTTCAAAATAAACTGCATCACGGGCTTTTAAAATAAAATAGTGTTATTACAAATCTCACTAATTTGACAGTTATTAATAAAAAAACAATTTGCACTACTATCAGAGGCATAATTTTTAAAGATAGAATCTCTAGTTTTTTCTTTTAGGCTCGGAAATATAAACATTAGCTAAACACTCACATACTTTAAGAATCTGAAGTTTCGATTTCCAAATTTAGGCTTCATTTGATAGAACGGTGGCGGTTGTAAAAAAGAACTGTTGTAAATGCAGGTCTGTAAATGGAGCTGTTGCAAAGTGATTGTTAGAAATGAAAATCTGTTTAAATAGTGTGTGTTTGCATAGTTGTTCTGAACAGTAAACCGTTTGACAAAACTGCGGTAGTGTTTCATAAATATTTTTTATTATAGAATATCTTTTTTATTATTTACTTTTAATTTTTTCTAATATATATATATATATATTTTCTAATCTATTATATATATTTTTATTTCTTTTTTCTAATATATATATCTTATATATAGGACAAAAATCATAATAGTCCCTCAGTTTTCATAGCTCTGTCACTTTAATCCATATTGTATTTTATTGTGTCAATTTAGTTCTTACGTATTATATTTTGACTTATTTTTCTGATTTTATTAAGGTAAATCGGACTTTTACCAAACTTATTTTTTAGGGTTATGTTTTCCTTCCCAAGCCCTAACACCCTTTTCACGGAACTGCATCCATAACTCCTCCACGATGATTTCATTCTCGCGTAAGGCCTCCTCCGATCGTTCTTCTCCGGCGAGTGGTTTCCCTCAACACCACTATCTTCTCCGGCGAGTGGTTTCTTCTCCGGCGATCGTTCTTCTCCAGCGATCATTTTTCTCTGGCGAGTTGTTTCTTCTCCGGCGATCGTTCTTCTCCGACGATCGTTCTTCTCTGACGATCGTTCTTCTCCGGCAATCGTTCTTCTCCGGCGAGGGGTTTCTTCTCTGATCGTTCTTCTTGGGCGAGTGGTTTTCATCCACTGCAGGTAGATGTCAAACTTTTATTCCCCATTTCTCATATCATCACCACTATCTTCTAGCAAAAAATTGATTTTTTTTCTCCCGTTTTTCCTCAACGCCATTGTCAAGGGTTCAAAAAAAATGATTTTGAACCTAGGGTTAGGTTTTCCAAAAGTTAGAAATTTGATTTTTGAACCTAGGCTTTTGAACCGATTGTAGTCTCTCTCTTAATTTGAAGCCCCTTTTTTGAAGAGTATAGACTCTTCATTTTGCGGCCTGAATGTCTTTAAATTGCCTATTTTTGAAACGATGTAATATTGGAGGAATATGACAAGTTAATATTATTTTGCACTTGATCTGTCATTCCAACTAAGTAGCTTGGATAGCTTTTGTTTTTATTTGTTGCTTCATTTAATAAGGCTAAATAGAAAGGATAATAAGGTAAAATAATAATAAAGTCTACTTTTAAGGACTAAATTAACACAAAAATAAACTATATGGACCAAAGGGACATGGCTATGAAAACTGAGGGACTATTATGATTTTTGTCCCTTATATATATAAGAATATAGGTATTTGAAGACACACCAAAGATTGAATATTGGTCATTGGATCATGAGAGAGAAGATGAGGGGAATTTGGAGAGAGAGAGATCTAGAGGAGGGAGAGGGAGAGAGAGGGGTTGGAGAGAGAAGTAGAGAGAGAGGGGAGTGATAAAGAGAGAGAAAAAAGTGATAAATTAATTTTTATAAATTAAACTTTGTAAAATTTTATAAAATAAAAATAGGAATAGTACTTCATAATTTTTTGCGGTTATTCTAAGTACTCATTTGTATATGTTTTGAAAGAAAAGATTTTGGGTGCGTGCACACCCGCTCATAGGCGGGCGCAACCTGCAGCGACGCATCGAGTACAGGCGAAGACCGTTCGCAGGCGGGCGAAGCCCGCCTGGATGTGGCCTAAGGCCGTCCGAGAGCTTCGATGAATGATGCTATAAGCACACCAATTTACGCTATTGACACACTCATTCTAATTTTAAAAAACACAAAAAATTCTCACCGTATTGTGAGATTTTCGGCAATTGGTGATGATTGTGAAATGACTTCCAATTCGGCGGTAATACAAATTATATGTCATTAAATCGTATCATCATTGTAATATTGTCCTTTTTGATGGTTTGTAAAATTCTCACCGTATTGTGAGATTTTCGGCAAAATTTGAATATTAACTGTTTTGAAATGTTTTGTCTGTTTTCCTCAAGTCTTTGAAATGTTTAATCAATTTTAATAAATATTTTTTGGTTTTGCACCAGAATTCATAGGATGCCCTAACTTAAAGATAATTTTGATCTACTGTTTTAATTTGGATCCCTACTTCATTTCAAACGCATGCAGATGGCAAACCAAAATCAATCTGAGGCGGCGGCGGCGTCATTGCAAAACGGGGGTGTTCCAGTCCAACGTAAGAGCTTCATACTATACGAAGACTAATGTCATGCATTTTACATAATCTAAAAATGTATTGCATGTTAAATACTGTCGTTTGTTTTCAGCTCTGCCAGCCTCAAAAGATAAAAATTGCAATATCACTGCTACCACCGACAATGATTATGAATACTACGATGAAGTTTGCAGAGAGGGTACAGCCAGATGGTCTGATGGTCCGCATGTTAGGGTTGAAGGTTTTAGGCTAATTATCCCAGCAGTGCCAAAGGGGTTGGATGCTAGAGAAGAGTGGAATTTTGTTATCGATATGATAAGAAGGTAAAACATAATAAGAAATATATGTTATGGTTTAAATATTATTTTGTAACACATTTCAAAACACTTAACTAATGATTTATCTTTGAATCTTTGATTGAAACAGAGTCTCTCGAGGCCGCTGAATGAAATCTACTGCTGCATAAGGAGCTGCTAATATTTTGAAATGGGTTCAACTGCGAGATTCTGACGGGTTTTTGGGTGTTTTTGCAGTTTTAATTTTTTGAATAGATATTTGGAATCAATGATGCTGTTATGTACATCTCGCGAGCTCATGAAATTATTCATTTTGAAATGATCTTCTGATATTTTGGTTATGGATTTCTAATCAATACTGCGAAATGTGTTGTATTTTGAGATATTTTGCATTGCAATTATGAATTTGGTTCTGAGCTTTTTTCATTGCAAGTGCAAGTATGAATTTTGCATGTTACAATCATATTTATTTGTAGTTACTTCTTAAAATTAATGTTCTTTATCAAAGATCTATGATTGTCAGGTTGAAGTGTTGCGTATAGAAAAGGACAACGTCACCCCTCCTGAACAATGTCGTTGCCCCCCCCCCCCCAAAAAAAATGTCGCCGCCCCTACACAATGTTGTCGTCCCGACACATTGTCACCGCCCCCAACCACTTTTGCCGCCCATTGAAAATGTTGCCGCCCACGAATAATGTCGCCGCACACGAATAATATCGCCGCGCACGAATAATGTCGCCGCCCACGACAAATGTCGCACTCACGACTAATATCGCAGTCCACGACACCTGCTGTCGCCCACGACCCATGTCGTTGCCAAGCGGGCGAAGCCCGCAGCGACGCATCGAGAACGGGCGGAGCCCGTTCGAAGATGCTAGTATATATATATATATATATATATATATATATATATATATATATCACAATGTTTAAGCGGCGGATGAACAGCGGCTCTGTCATCCGCCGCTTTACATTAACATATATATAATATTATATCATATTATATAGATATCGTACCATAAAATATTTATATCATATCATATTTATATCATATAATATAAATATTATGGCATATAATATTAGTATCATATAATATAATATTACAGAACACGAACCCAAAAACTTTCCAGAAATTTTTCCAGAAATTTATTTATAAAGGAATTGGATTGCTGTGTACAGCCTGCGGGATTGCGGGTCATGGAGATGTGCCTTGCAAAAGGCAGGATGCCAAGGAGGTTGTTGCTGACCGAAACCCACAAGCTGAGTTGGATGATTGGACGCTCGTTATACCAAGAAAACCACCACAAAAACAAAAAGGCGCTGGCACTTCGCAGCGTGCTCCAGCGGCCGGTAATTGGAAATGGCAAAAAAAGACAAGCAATTCGGAGAAGCCCAGCATTGCGCCTATGCCAGAATTGCCTAATCCTAACCAAGAAGCTAACAACATTGAAGTGGCTAATATTGAGGCTGCCCCAGACTTTCCTGCGGATAACATTGCCCAACCGCATAATGAAACCCAATTGGACGCCAGTCAACAAATGGAGAATGGAGTGGATGCCAGCCAGCAGTTGGATGCTGGACAGAGGAGTCAGCCCGACCGGTCTCGTGCGCGGCGGTCGCGGTCGCCTACAAAAAATGTACGCACCCGATCAAAAAGCAGAGCAAGATCGATTCTAGATAGAGATGGTGAACGTGCAGCGGGGGGCTCCCCTTCAAAAAAATGACGAGGATTCTTTTCTGGAACTGCCGCGGGGCTAGTAAGCTCGCTTCCCG
This sequence comes from Platanthera guangdongensis, assembly GCA_039583875.1. Classification (NCBI taxonomy): domain Eukaryota; kingdom Viridiplantae; phylum Streptophyta; class Magnoliopsida; order Asparagales; family Orchidaceae; genus Platanthera; species Platanthera guangdongensis. The sequence continues at coordinate 289,973,102 of CM077153.1, forward strand.
CGCGCACCTTCAAGAGCTAGTTCGATCAAAGAAACCTATTGCTGTAGTCTTGCTTGAAACCCGGCGCCAAGACTTCTCCCGGCGGGATGTGGATCGATTAATTAGCAGGCAATGGTGTTTCGAGTTTGTGCCGTCGATTGGAAAGTCTGGAGGAATCATTTTATGCTGGCGGGACAACATTATTAAGGTGAGTAATGTGATTAAAGATAAACAATTCATCTTAGCTACAGTCCTTTCACCTTCAGGAGTTGCTTGGCAATTGGGGGCAATTTATGCTAGTAAATATATGCACGCGAGGCGAGCGCTTTGGACTGAAGTTGCCGCGTTGGATAGAAGTCTCCCAACGATTTTGGGAGGAGATTTTAACTGTGTTTTGCGGGCAGAAGAAAAGCAGGGGGGGTGTCGTCTGGTAAACCTCGCGAAGGGGCCACACGAGTTTGCAAGCTCTATCTCTCTATGCGGACTGCATGAAATTCCCTTTACCGGAAATATTTTCACTTGGTGTAACAACCAGCGGCCGGTTGACCGAATCCACTCAAGACTTTATCGGGTTCTCCTAAATGCTCCTGCATTGTTTTCATTTCCTGGTACTAGTTTGAACCGGATTTCGGGGTTATACCTGTGGGTCCCACAACGGTCAAATTAGTAGTATCTACAGTGTATAAATACATGGGTATTTTGAACAGTAAAAACTAGAGAATCAGAAACCGAGCCGCGACGTAACCCTAAAATCGCGATTCCTCTCCGCCGCCGCCGTCGCGCTCGGGCAAGTCCGTCGCCGCTGCAGATCGCTTTTGTTCCCGATCTCCGGCGACAGAAGCTTAGCAAAGCTTGAGTCTCACATGTCTATCCAGAGATCCCTTGTCTCTCGATTTGTTGACCGGGAAAAACTCCCCCGTCCGAATCGATCGAGACGACCGATCCTAGAGTGACCGTTGGTAGACCTAGCTTGCTTCGCTACGAAGATTGGATCTCTATTTTCAGCAGCCGCTCATCATCGTAGCCGCCGATCCCGAAGCTAGCCGCCGCTCGTGTTGCCGCCGCCGGTTCCGGGGAGATCCTCTCCAAGAGAGACCAAGGTTGTAGACTTTTCGTTGACTTCACGAACACGTCGTCAAACGAAGAGGAACACCGTAGTCTCCAAACGAAGTTTGTATCTCGTGTACATTCTATATTTACTTTTGTTGTATAGGAACTTTTGTTCCGTGTTGTAAGGGTTGGGTGCAACCCGTTTTGTGGGAGTGTTGACTCTCACGTGTGGAAGAGTTCCTTCCGATAGTGCAGGGATTGGATTTCAATCCTGTTGGAGAAGAGACTGAGTCGTCCCTTGTTGGGAGATAGGTCGAAGGGGGAAAGTGGATGTACCCAAGTCGGGGAACCACTATAAATTGCCTGTGTATTCTGTGTGCTGTGCTTTTTATTTTTATTGTGCAGGTACATTCGTAAATTCCGCAAAAGCGCTACAAGTCACCTATCCCCCCCCCCATAGGTGCACATAGTTGACACTAGGTGGACTTTCAAACGGCTTCCTTGCTTCTCATTCCAAAAGAAAGCGGACATCAAGCTGTTTATTTTCTTCATGGTTGAGACCGGCACCGGCGAAATAGCAAGGCCATGGAGGGGCAGCGCCGACAGCGAGCTTTTAATTAGAGCAGCCCGACCGGCCATGGAGAGATGCCTATGCCCCCAAGATCTGATCTTGCATGTCATTTTGTCCAGAATGTAATCAAAATCAGCAATTTTTATTTTCCCGGGTCTCAGAGTTATGCCCAGGTAATTTAATGAAGTGGTTGGTCTTTGGCTTAGCATATGAAGGATGGCCTGCTTGGAACTTGCTGGAACTTTCGGCCCAAAAAGCACATTTGATTTGGAGTTCACAGCCTCGCCTGAAAGCTCGCAATAACGGTGCAATATACTTGCCAACTCTCTCGCCGTTTTTGTTGTAGCTATGCCAAATAAGAGAGTACATCCGCAAAGAGTAGGTGTGGGATTTTTGACGCCTTGTTATTGATTTTAATTCCAATGCTGGGATGGGGGCTCGATTTAATCAAAAGAGAGAGAACTTCGGAACATAAAATAAATAGATATGGGGAGAGCGGGCAGCCCTGTCGCAAGCCACATGTTGCCTGGATCCACTTTGATCTAGACCCATTAATAAGGATCCCAAATCTTGGCGAGCTGATGCATTCCATGACGAGACTGATCCACGGAGAAGGGAAGTTGAAGGAGGTCAGCACACGCCTAACAAAAGACCACTGGATTCGATCGAATGCTTTTTCCATATCAATTTTCATTGCCATGAAACCAGCACTGCTCTCCGTCGTATGCAGCCGATGAATAAGCTCCTGGGCAAGGAGACAGTTGTCCGTCATCACCTGGTTAGGAACGAAGGCACCTTGTTCCTCCGAAATCAACCGCCGTAGAAGAGGCTTCAATCGGTTGGCAATAATCTTTGTAGTGATTTTATAAATTGTTGAGCAAAGGCTGATTGGCCGAAAATGATCCGGCGAGCTTGGACAGCTTTGTTTGGGAATAAGGACAACCAAGGTGTCCTTCCAGGAATCTTCCATTTTACCAGTTGTGAAAAAACTTTTGACTGCAGCAATAAGATCGAACATTGTAAATTTCCAAAAGTGCGTAAAGAAAGAGTGGGTTACCCCATCGGAGCCCGGAGCCTTGTTGCGGTCAAAAGAGAAGACAGATTTTTTTATCTCGGCATCCGTAGGAGGGATAGTGAGAAGTTGCGCCTCAAATTTGCTTAATTTCACCCTGGGAGTAGGTAACTCCGCGGGTGAAGTTGAGTCCTCCATGCACCAACGCTTGGAAAAGTGTTCCACCATAGCATCCTCAGTCTGATTTTGTTCGGTGATCAAGGCATTACCAATTTGAAGTTTGAAGATGCGATTGTTTTGCTTCCGTTGGGTAGCCGCCGCATGGAAAAAAGGCGAGTTTCGATCGCCGTGTTCTAACCATTTCCACTTCTCCCTTTGCTACCACCACGAGTCTAACTTGGCTTGGATTTCATTATAATTTGACACCAGTCCCCGAAGCTTCATCAACTCATCATCCGTAAGAGGCGCATCAGCTTCCAGGATTTGTATCGCCTCAATATCCTTTTCCAGTTTCCTAGCAATTTCAGACTCCTTTTTCACATCAAATTTTGCCCACCGAGAGAGGGCCTTGATTGTTCGGGTACACTTGGTTTCCAGAATTTTATTAGCATTTTCATTTGTTGGCTTCATCCAGGCGCCATGAGCAATAGTATGAGCGCCACAGTACCCGACCGGTGACGGCGGGCTTCGCCCGCCCCCCGGCGGGCTTCGCAAAAGTAAATTTGATATTTAGAAACAATTAATAAAAATAAATAAATTTGAGTCGGGGGTTCGCCCGCCCCCCGGCGGGCTTCGCCCGCCCCCCGGCGGGCTTCGCCCGCCCCCCGGCGGGCTTCGCCCGCCCCCCGGCGGGCTTCGCCCGCCCCCCGGCGGGCTTCGCCCGCCCCCCGGCGGGCTTCGCCCGCCCCCCGGCGGGCTTCGCCCGCCCCCCGGCGGGCTTCGCCCGCCCCCCGGCGGGCTTCGCCCGCCCCCCGGCGGGCTTCGCCCGCCCCCCGGCGGGCTTCGCCCGCCCCCCGGCGGGCTTCGCCCGCCCCCCGGCGGGCTTCGCCCGCCCCCCGGCGGGCTTCGCCCGCCCCCCGGCGGGCTTCGCCCAACCCCCGGCGGGCTTCGCAAAAGTAAATTTGATATTTAGAAACAATTAATAAAAATAAATAAATTTGAGCCGGGGGTTCGCCCGCCCCCCGGCGGGCTTCGCCCGCCCCCCGGCGGGCTTCGCAAAAGTAAATTTGATATTTAGAAACAATTAATAAAAATAAATAAATTTGAGCCTGGGGTTCGCCCGCCTCCCGGCGGGCTTCGCAAAAGTATCGAACATCTGCTTTTTATAATTAGTAAAAAAAACAATTAATAAAAATAAATAATAAATAGATTTTATATTTTAAATAATTAAAGAATTAATTAAAAGAAATACTAAAGAGCAGGCGGGTGAACAGTTGCGGGAGCACTGTTCACCCGCCTGCTTTATATTATAATAATTATATATAAAAATTAATATATAAGAATTAATATTATTCATATTATAATAATTATCCCGACCCGACTTTAGTCCCACACTGCCTATAATGACGGGCTTCAGGGGTTTAAATATAGACTCACCGAAATGGTGTTTGAAATCACAGGAATGGCGGGCTGGAGGATCCGCGGGATGGCGGGCTGGCGGGCCAGCAGTCACCGGGTCAGCGTCTCGCGGGTACATGCTTGTGGGCTTGTGTTATTATTGCATTAACCGGCCTGTTGTTGTTTTGGGCTTCTATTTTGAATTTGTTTATCCCTTATGTAGCGGGTACATGCTTGTGGGCTTGTGTTATTATTGCATTAACCGGCCTGTTGTTGTTTTGGGCTTCTATTTTGAATTTGTTTATCCCTTATGTAGGGGTATAATCGTAATTGCAAATAAGTTTAGGCTCCATTTAGTAGGTTTAAGACCCCTACGAAAAAAAAATGAGAGAGGGGGTTGGTTGAGTGGAACAGATCCAACGGCTGATGATCAAAACAGTTTAATCTGACGTCTCATGTAATTAGTCATAATTTCGAACTCAGGATATTTGCAGACCGCAGTATATCTATTATAGTGGTAGAGATATATACATACATACATATATTACTATTAAAACCGTATAGTATAGAACATTAATAAAACGTCATGCCTCCGCCCTGCCTCTGTCGTGCTTCCGCGTGGCTTCACCGCCGTCGGCCTGCTTGGAGCCCACCACCGGCGGTGGCCCTGCCAGAGCAACGCCGAGATACCCCCGACGAGTTCGTCGTGGTCCGGCTTCCCCGCCGATGGGCTCTGGGCTGACTGCCGACGGCAAGCCAAAAAAAAAATTGAGCCGGCGCGGGATCGTCCTCCTCCCTAAACGTGATAAACCGGAGGGATTTTCCCCGATTTGGAGACACCAAAAATTACACACCGCGGCTTTTACAGGCGGTTTGAACATATGGCGGAAAAACAAACGAAAAATGTGAGTGACATTTCGTTTACGAAAAATGCACCAGAGCAAAAAGCTTTTCCAAGTGAAGCCTTAAAGAGCTAGAAAGGAGTTTTATCAGTATATTTGTAAGGAATTATATTCAAAACAAGTCATGAAGTAAGTAACACTTCTCCGATAAATTTTCTGGGGCACCAGACTCTCCTAGCACGGCATTGACAATGCTTATGAGAGTTTGATTTTTATGCACGACCTCCATTCAATTGAAATGAATAAAGAGCAGTAACTTGATGAACAATCTCATGTTCTATGCAGAATTGAGTTAATTCGCCACATCGATCGGTTCTAAGAGTTTGGATTGTGGTGCACGCTTATTTGATTTTCAACTACAGCTTTAAATAGCTTAAACTATTTAAAAATATATTTTGTTTTTAGTAAATAAATGTAACAATAGTTTGTGAAGTCGTCTTTAAAAGATACAAAATATTTGTTTCTGCTCTATTAGATTGGTGGTTTGAATCACAGGCGTCGGAATGAATTAAGTTAATTGTAATGATGTAGAGGTTTGATATATCTACGGTCTTAAAGGTTTTTTTTTAAAATTTAGATTGAACATAAATTTCACATCTTGAACTAGACAATATATTCATTTTAGACAATAGATCTAATTTTACTATTCTGTTCATCAATTCTGAATTTACATGTGCTAGCCTAACATGCCACACATTGCAAGGTAATAAAATAACAGAACTAATTTGATTCAGTTTAAAATTCTTAACATTCAATTTAAACAAATCATCTGAAAAATATTCGTTTCCAATAAATATACTATTTAAAGTCAAAAACAATTTTACATATTTGATTCCAATATAATCTTCTAATCATTTTCACAAACAATGATCCACTCACTAAATTTTTCTGAATATTTGAAACAAATAATACAGCATTTAAAATTAAAATTTTCCTAGAAGTCATTCTAATATCCACTCGCCCACATTCATGAATTCGTGCAGTAGATGTGTTACCTAGAATTATGTTTTCTTCACTGATGTCCTAAAAAATGGCAAAATATAAGCGATCAAAACATGTATGAACATTTGCCTCTAAATCAAATCACCAATCCTAAAAAACTAGAACAATATGAGCTGACTTGATGCTTGGATCATGTTGACTTGTGATTTGACGGCATTGGACTTATTAGTCACCGGGCCTATTTTCTTAAAAATGTAATTGGTGAAGAAATGATTTGTGTGGCTGCAAACAAAACACCATTTCACTTTTCCGGAGGATGACTCTATTAAGCTTTGGGTTTTGGAATCCCGAAAAAAATGTTTCTTATGATTTTCCACCTTTGGCTTAAAATGATGATGACATGACATTTTTGAAATATTAGATTTGGTTAGGTTGATCTTATGAGAATGAACCTTCGAAATTTTGAAATAATTATTTTAATGTTTTTTCTTTATGCGGGTAGTATTTTGGACTTTATCATAAGTCGAATTAGTTTGATCATGTCTAAGTCAAATATTAAAAGCGGACCAAGAATAGGGGAAAAAATCTATTAGGCATGTTACCAAACAATATTTGAAAAGAATTGAATCATATATCGGCATGAATTTTGGCTAACATTTCATCTAGTTGGTGGAGCTGAGGGTTAATGTGTTTAGAAGTATCTATTTTAAATTTGTGAAGGTTAGAAACATTGTAGCGTTTATCTATACCTGCTTTATCGAGGTCATATCGTGTTTCAAGTGTGTTCCACAAATTTGTTGATGTGTTTTCAGGTTGTTTGGAAGATGTAAGTTCGAAAATAACGAATAATAATCCAATGGTGGTTAGCCAATTAATATTTCACCTAAGTTGTCGCAAGAGAAAACCCGTTCCATTAAACATTTCGGGTTTGATCATTGTCAAATTATCTAAATTGCGAGATGACATTATAAAAACTGTAATTTAAAAATAAAACAAATAAATTGTGGTACACAAGAAAATAAAGATTATTTTTAATATATATATATATATTTATTTATTTATTTATTGTTCTTTGACTTCTCGAGAAATGCCCAATGACGAGTTCTTTCTGCTACTAGGCGGTTTTGGGGATTATAGCCCAATACGGCCCTTTCTCAAGAGATTATAACGTGGAATTCAACTTTTTTTGAATAGTTATAAATTTTATTTTATTTTATAGTATAATAATTTTCTTTTTTTTAGATATTTTTTCTAGATATAAATAATAAATATTTATAATTATTTCTTTAATAAAATTTTTGGAATTAAAAAACGTAATTAAAATGACATGAAATAAAATAACAAAAATATTAAAGTAAGAAATCAAGTCTGCATAAGGCGTGTGACCGTTGCTCTAAAAACTTTATACCACCCTCCGGCAGAGCTTTCAACTGATGATCGCTTCTTCAAGGTATAATACCCTGTTATATCCTAAACTCTGATGTGCGCGGACATCAAAATAGCACAGAGCTCTCAAACTTTCACTAAGTAAAGCAAACGTTGAATAGCAAGAAACTATATTAAAAGATATGAAAACTATGAGGAGAAAGATGAAAGAAATTGTATCTCTCTCACTATCATACTTTAAAGAGTTATTTATAAGACCCTAAAATATTTCATAATTTATTAAAATATTTAAACATTTAATTATAATAATTAGTACAAAATATTAATTAAATTATAACATTAATATTTTTAATGTTATATAATTAATATTTTAAGACTGAATATTTATTATTATATAATAAATATGTTATTTATTATATAAGGATTTATAATATTTAATTAATGTTATATATCCTTAATATCATTAACTTTTTTACATGATTATCATAATTAATAATAGTATTATTATAGTATCATTTTTGTTGCGAGTTGTTATGCAATCGGACCGAGTACCGCGGTAGTGCAACAGAATTAAGTCGAGCAAAAACAATCACGAAAAATAAAATGATGGAGCGAAATTCCAAGCACACAGACGACAAACAGAAATTTACGTGATTCGGAGAGAAGCTCCTACATCCACAGGCAGGGCGCGTCGAAAAGATCCACTATAATGATAGGAGTTACAGTCTTACAGATTACAACAGAGACCGATACACGGTCGAGAGGAAAAAAATGCCAGAGATCAAAACAAAACTATCGTCGTACGATAGTGATATCGTCGGGCGGTACCTTACGAACACTGTTCGTCTTCTTCACCGCTGTGCGCCGGTGCCACCTCCTTCCGCTAGAACTCCGCCGCCTGGGCTGCACGCCTGATGTCGGGGATACCCGACTCTATGTTTGCGTTGCCGCCGCCTGAGGTCTGCCGCCAGGATGAAATTCGGCCTGGAGTCGCTTCGCCTGAAGCCGACTGGAACCACCGTCGCTGTCACAGCTTGCTGGCATCACCTCCGCTGGGTTGAACGGCGCGATCTCTCTTTCTCTCCCTCTGAATGGATCTCTCGGATTGCTTTCTAATTGCATGATTGGCATGGGGGGAAGGCATCCCCTTATATAGGAGAAAATCCTCCTCTAAATTAGGAGACAAACTAAATAGGAATTAGCCCCAAAATAAGCTCAGTCGGTCATAGGAGATTGCCCCAATATCCCCCTAATGATATTCCTAAAATTGGATTAGCCTGGATTAGGAATTAATTTGGCACACAGATCACTGACGTGTCACAATCTCAATAATCTCCACCTTGACACCTCATGCGATGAACTTCACCTCGACGCGTTACTCTACCTCCAGCCTGGATCTTCCCTACCAGCGACTATAATCCCCCTCTCCATGGGGTCGCACCAATCAGCATGCACCAATATGAGTCAAGTCAATACAATGCTTGAACTTGACTCCTGTCACTGGTTTGGTCAGCATGTCTGCAACATTCTCCTCTGTGGGCACCTTTAGCAACTGAATGTCTCCACCAGCAATGACTCCCTCAACTTGTGGTAGCGCACATCAATGTTTTTTGTCCTGGTATGATAGACCGGGTCTTTGGCCAGACAAATCACACTCTGACTATCACAGTGCAACTTCACCGCCTCCTGAGAAATCCTGAGTTCTTTGGCAAGACCTTTGAGCTGGTTGGTTTCCTTTGCAGCTTCTACTGCAGCAATATACACTGTCTCTATCGTATATAGAATCATGATGTTCTGGAGATTGGCTTTCCAACTGATGGGACCTCCACCTAGAAGAAAGATATACCCGAAAGTAGATCTCCTCCTATCGAGGTCTCCGGCGTACTCGGAGTCAACGTAGCCCTATAGCACACTGATATCCTGGCTCCTCTAAAATACTAATCCAATGTTCGAAGTTCCTCTCAAGTACCTTAGAATCCACTTGATGGCTTCCCAATGTTGTCGCCCTGGATTCCCCATGTACCTGCTGATAACGCTCACAACTTGAGCGATATCTGGTCTCGTACAGATCATAGCGTACATCAAGCATCCTACCGCACTAGCGTACGACACTTTGAGCATCTTTTTGCATTCCTCCTCGGTGTCTAGGCACTGCTGTGACGACAATCTAAACTGTTACCCGAGAGGGGTGGTAATAGGTTTAGAATCCATCATATTGAACTTCTCCAGCACCTTCTGAACATAGCCAGCCTGAGAAAGCCAAAACATGCCACGCTTTGAAAGTGAGGAGTTAGATCTGGAATACTCTAGAGGGGGGGTGATAACTTCCCAAATGAAGTTATCTATGTCTAATATTTCTACCTCTTGCTTAGTGAAAATGAGAATATATGTGCTTAAATGATAACAAAATATGATTAAATATAAATTTAATGTTATTGTATTAATTTGTTCATATTCCATTATTTTTTATGCAAGAATCGCCAAAGAAATGGACTTGCAGGAGTAATGCTGAATTCTTATTTTCGACCTGGGTCAGTTGTTGTAACAACCAATTCTGAAACTGCAACAATCGTCTGTCCGAAATTCAAATTTCAAATTCAAATTGCCGCCGTTTTCAATTATGGAAGGATGCATCTCTTCAGGAGGGGCTGACGTTTTTAGTGTTAAAAACCAACCATATTAAAAGGGGATTAATTACTTGGAGGAGTTTATCATTTTTTGGGGAAGAACTTTGAGAAGAGCCATCATCTTCAAGGGAGAATTCCGCTAGGGTTTGAGACATCCGATCTACAAGGGGAAGAAGCATCGGAGGAGTGCTGAAAATAAATTCCTGCATCATTTAACGTTCTTAAGCATGTCTTGTAAGATCTTTCTCATTTGGTTTCATCTCTCTAGCATGAACTAATCTTATGGATCTTGTATGATGTGAGTACTTTGCCTTGTTGTGATGATTTTAATTTAATTTTTATTCTATGGTTGTTTGAATCGTTATCTTCATTGGGTTTATGTTCTTTATTTGTGGAAATTTTTGAGCAAGCGTTCATCTTCTAATTAGCATGGCAAGATTCGAAAGAGGAGTTATGCTAATCTAGGGTTGAATCCGTTATTCTACGCAGCGAGATTTGAGAGTGGAGTTGCGCAGTTTTCTAAATCAAAATTCCATCTTTTTACTGCGCTGCAAGATTCGAGAGAGGAGTGGCGTAAGTGTGGCATGAACTTCAATATAGCGTCAAGAGAGAAAGAGATTTCCTCTTGAGTTAACATCATTGATTTTTGCTCGTCATGTTATTTACTTTCCACCTAAGTTAGAGATAACTAGGGGAAATTAGGTAAACGGAATTCTGAGATCGAGAGATGATGAAATCTACTCTAAAATCAATACAAGATAGTAATGAAGAGAACCACTAAAGATCACTAGAAATCTCGTCATAATAGGCATGGGAAAACAGCATGCAAGATCATTTCTCCAACTTTGATAAAAGTATTCTCCAAGAATCATGTTTAGTTTTATCATTATTTATTTAAGTTTTTGTTTCTATCAAATAAATCCACTCTGATGATCAGCAGAGGAGATTGATGATCAGGAGCTGTCGAGCAGACGCTTACTTTGACGGTTGTGCTTGCAGGTGGATGCCGAGAGAGTTAAGCTGAGCTGAGAAGAAGAAAGGGGGCCGCTAGCAGCGGCAACAACAGACTTCGCCCGCCGCGGCTTTAATGCCACTCTTGCGACGGGCTTTCATTTGATTAATGTTGAGTTATTACAGCTTGTTATTACTCCTTTATAGGAAAGCAAATAAAGGGGTACAAAGGTGAAGTTGGCGGCTAAGGAAGGAGTGCTAGGAGAGGCAGCGCGGACTGGAGAGCTAGGTCGGCAGGCATCGCGACTAAGAGCAGAGGGGAGGCCGCGCGGTCTGGCAACTGAAGCGGGCAGGCCGCGCGCGGTTAGAAGAAGAAGGACGGCGGACTGCGAAAAGGAGTACGCATGGGTTGAAGATTTGAACTTGATGTGGGCTGTCTTCGAGTGTGAGCACCTTGGCGATGTTGTCTCCTCCCCAAATGAGAGGCATGGGGGTCTATTTATAGGCCCAAGGAGGAAACGGCTTACAGTGACGTTACCCCCGGTGAGACGGTAACTTGAGCGAGAAGAGGATGGAGTCCGCCGAGTCCGCAACAGGCCGTGCGGACTATGGCATGCTTCTAGAACTGGTCCTGCTGATGGCAGACTAGGAAGAGTCCGCCCGGACTGAGCTGATCGAGCCCGCGCCAAGATTGTGCGGGCTGAAGGACTATCTGCCCGCTGCTGGGAAGCGGGAGCTGGAAGCTATGTGGCAGACTGCGCGGAGAATCCGCGGAGTCCGCCACTGCTGAACTGAGCGAGTGCTAAAGGTGCGAGCTGAGGAGGTATCCGCTGAGTCCGTAGAGTCCGCAGGAGACTGCGCGGTCTGGGACTGCCTTATGAAGGTTCTGCTGCCTGGCGGGCTGGGAGGAGTCCACCACTACTGTTCGATCCCGCGCTAAGGTTGTGCGGGCTGAGGAGGTTGACCCTGCCGCTGAAGAGAAGCGGGTGCTGGAGGTGAGGAATGACAGGCTGTATAACGAATCCGCTGAGTCCGCGGAGTTCGCACCTGCTGACAAGCTGAGTCCGCCTATGTTGTTGAATGAAGAGGCCTACTGTTGTTGAGGAGCTGGAGCTGGGGTTCATCAATGTAGGCGAACTGGAAATTTTGACCCCACTCCGAGTCCACCCAGCTCACGAGGAACTAGATGTGCTGATCTTTGCAAGTAGCAGGCTGGAGCATCCACGCTTCTTAGGCGGACTGATGATGATGGCTGCCCATGCTACTGGATGACAAAGGATGGGCGACCTGCTAGCACATCCGGACATTCAATATTTTGGTCGACCAGCGGAGGAAACCCAACGGGGAGAAACATAACGACCGATCACTTGAGGTACTTATCTCCCTGTCGCCTTGAGTCGTCGATCTTCCCGCACTGGTACGATTGGTCTGCTGAAATGACTGACCCGACACAATTTATGGCAAAAAATTTACAAGCAATCAATTTTATCAATTTTGCTATTATGCATCAGGTCTACAGCGGCTTGCCCTACTATGCTTTTAAATAATTCGAGCAAACGACACTTGGCTCGACTTTCAACAAGGAGCGTGGGAGCACTTTTTGGGGGGCTAATTTATGAGGAACATATCAACTCATGTTAACCTCAACTAAGGCTCAACTTATCAAAATAAATGTCCATCATAGTAGGACTCGTACTTAAAAAATAGTAAATTGCAAAAACAAAAGTATGGTAATAAAAACTGTTGTTAGTATAAGCTGCAGAACTGAAATACTGTAATGAAATAGGGCCAGTATGAAACTGTAGTAGTACTGAACTGAAAGTAAGTATTGAAAGGAACTTGGCCAGTACAAGACTGGAATAGTACTTAAATAAAAGAACTGAACTGAAAGTAAATAAGTAGGACCAGTACAAGACTGGAGTACTTGAAAAGAAATAATTGAACTGAAACAAATAAAGGAATTGGACCAGTGCAAGACTGGAATAAATCAAAAATAAAATGATTAGTAGTCTGATCACTCCATTCAGGAGGCTTCAGTTCCATCTCCATTCTTAGGAGGCAAGTTTAGTTCTATCTCTATTCTTAGGAGGCAAGTTCAGTTCCATCCTTGTTATTAGGAGCCAAGTTCAGTTGCATCCTCGTTCTCAGGAGGCATGTTCAGTTCTATTTCGGCTTTTAGGAGGCTTCTTTGTGTTTCACCCATTATTAAGATCCGATAACAATTTAGTTACAGACTTTCTAATCATGACTTGATCGGATCAGGAGGACTTATTAGGAGTTGCATCTTTATTATTCGTCAAGGATAATTAGCAACTCATTTGCTCGTACTATCATATTTCAAGTCTTCTCAAATTACCTGAGAGTCTTTTAAAGAAAAAACGAGGTGTTCGTCAGTTTCATGAAACCTCAGAACCCTCAGAGCTTGGGCGCTTACCCCAAATACTCTTGTTAATAATTGAATTTATTATTTATTTTATAAAGGTGGTCGCGCGCTCCAATTTTCACTTTCGTAGAGATTGAGCGCATCAATTTCCGAGCGTGACCTTAGGCTCCAATAAATCGAAAAATCTTCAATTTTTATTCAAAGGTTCTCAAATTTTTATATAACCCTTAGGGGGCCTAAAATGAGTGTAGGAATTTTTCCAAAATTTTTTGAGCAATTTTGGTCCTTAAATTTGGCCAAATAAAAATTATTTTGACTTTTAGAAATATCAAATCAACCCCAAAAATTCTCAAACTTTTTGTGTAGGAATTCCTCTTCAAGAGAAATAATTTTCATGTTCAACACTTTTTCCCTAAAAGCGTAGATTTTTTTTATAAAAATTATACAAAAATCTGTTTTAAATTTTGTATACATATAACCAGATCAAGTCTGATCATACAACTAGGATTGAGTCGAACGGGTGAATTGCCAATTTTCCCCCACAGTGGATCGCCCACGGATCCGCTGTGGGGGGGGGGGCGCTGATGCTGAGGCAGGGGTGGCAATCCAGAAAATCGGGGTCGTCTGATCTTCATCTTGAAGATCAGGCGGTGAGTGCTGCTCCCGGTGGTGCAGTGAGTGGCGGCCACCACCACCATAGGCCAACAGCAGCCAGCCGCCGGCGCCGCCGCACGGTTGACTCGCCAGTGGCCCGCGATCTTCTGGGTGGTGGTCTAGTGACCTGTCGGCCCCGACCACCACCGAAAAACCTATCCCGAGGGCGGTGGCAGCGCAGCGCTCTATTTCTGTCGATGTCGCGCCACTCCTCCCCTCCAGTGGCTATCTGGCCAGGACACCATCCTTGGGCGGCGTGCTGGGGTAGGGCTCCTCTCCGGCGGTGGCCCGGCGACCTGACGCAACCGACCGACGCCATAAAAACAAAACAGTGCATTAGCTCTTTTCGGGTGCCGCCGGAACGACAATTTCTGGCAGAACCACAGCCCTCCTCTGAGGAGGAGGAACATCCCTGGTGGTGTAGCTCATCCCTAGTGCCACCATTGGCATTGGGCACGGCTTACCACCCACGACCACCACCCGACCTGGAGCTTGGCTTGGATGGCGTCGGCGGCACTCCGGCTGTCGGAAGGCGCATGCAACCCGTTCGAAAAGATGAGGAAGGGGAAGAGCTTCCACCTGTGGTGGTGTGGCTCGGGAGGTGATGGCCTGATTTGCAACTAAAGGTGGCGGTGGAGCTCGGGTGGTGGAAGTTTTTCGGCGACCTGGAGCACCGACAAAGGTGCTCTAGGCTTGATTGGACTTGTGAAGAGAAGAGCAGGGGGTATGGGCTTATATATCCTGAGGGGGTGGCCTCACCCTTCTCTTCCCTGATGTGGGATCAAAATAATAGATAAGGAAGTGGTTTCTCCTCCCTTGGTTGTGCTGGACACGTGGCCTCTCCTTAGGGCATCCTATACTGTCAGGTGTCGGTCATCAATGGGAGGGGAAGGATGGGTTTGGGCTTTAGGAGTGAGGAAGATGAGGGGAAAGAGGGATTGAGCCTCACCTTGACCCAAGGCCCATCTATCATCCTATTATTGGTTGGTTTATTGGCCCAAGGGTAAGGGGGTAGGGCCCAAGCAACTCATGAAGAGGAGGTGCACTACTCTTTTGGAAAAATTCCAAAAAAGAGAAAAAATAAAGGTTTGACCAAAGTCAACCCTAGGGTGGGTCCCCCATGCTGGTCAAAGTCAAATTGGGTCCAAGTCATTGGGAGTCTGGTCAAAGTTGGGTGTTGTTTCACAATTTGTGTGCGCACGCTTTTCGGTGCACAACTATGTTTGATTTGACCATAGGTTGACCACCCATCACTGAAATTGACTGGGACGAACTCAGTTGACTTTGTATTGACCATGCGAGTCCAAGGCCACCGAACGGGGTCGAATCGGTGTTCGTTTGGTAAATATCAAAAATCTGCGCATCGCAGCACGCTAAGATGGCCAAAATGCTCATTTTCGTCGTTAAACTTCGAATTGTCACGCAACGAGTTCCAATATGTCGGTATCGACTATACGAAGCCATAGGAACTGACAGAACTCAAATCGAGGTTCTCTAGGTCGTTATCCAAAAATCTCATTTTCGCAACGTTCTACGAGGAACGGTCATGTCCACCATATGACCTAGGAGTTCAACGGAACGAGTTCTGACGCGCTCGTATTGACTATACGTGACCATAGGAATTGACAGAACTTAAATCAGAGTTTTCTAGCTCCATATCCTCGTCTAGGGTTACCTCCTACCTTGGTATGGGCCACGGGCAGAGGTTCAGGTCACTTTTATTGGGCCCACTAGGGTTCTGGTGGCGCAATAAAAGTCGGGATGTTATAATTTGCACTACCAAGGCAAGGGCGCAAGTGTCCTCCCCATCGCACTTAAGCAACAAGCTCTCATCACTAATGCTCTGTGATAACCCCCTGTAATAACACCCGGTGAACCGGGAACATAAAAGAACCAGATGCTCTCGGGGCGCCACAACATATGTCACGGCACCAAGCCACAGCATGGACAATAGTAAAGAACTGCTCGACAATTGATAATATCCCCCACTTGATGACGACGACGGGATCTTCACCGCGCAAGGCTATCGCATGTAGGGGGCGCAAGGTCAACACGTCACGCAAAAACCTGCGTATCTAAGAAAAGCAAATAACAATGTCAATATGTCAGCCGACAATGCCAAGTTGTGTGCAGCACGGATGCAATCAACTGCATCCCTGTCGCCAGTGCCATCTTTCTAGACAGCACCCACTCGAGGTACGGAACGCCTCTACAACCTTCGCAACACGCGAAGCCCCAGCCAATACAAAGCAGAGTTCAACAGTGCGCAGCCACCACGAGCTTACCTTCATAGCCATCGTCTCAAGAACCGCTCATCTGTCTGACCTCGGTCCACTCCAAGGCCCAGGACTCCTAGTGTTCTGCAAATACGAAAGCTCGCACAACTGCGACGTCCCAAGGCACAAACGCCATCGACGGCCTCTGCCTCCAGAAGCTCTGTCCCAACTCCTGATAGGAATGGACACCGAATCACTCTAAGTTACAGCATGGAAACGAACACCATGTCGTTCCACGTCTTTTAGTAGCAGCAAGCCCACAGTTCCTTCCGCAACATCAAGACATGGGGCAAAACATCGCTCCATGTCACAAGAATTCATCGTCAACGCAAACTTTCTGCGACAACTGCACAAGCTATCATGCATCATCGTGCTCGAGGAAAAATTATGCAAAGCAACATGCTCCCACACCATTGCAACACGCAAAACGCAAAGTGGGAGAATGTTTCCACAATGCATTACAGGTGTCGCGCAGCCAGTAAGGGCAAAGCATAAGTAGTTAATCGAGGGCACCGCCACCAAAGCATCCCCCGCGAAATCTTCATTCATCGAAGCAGACGCTTTGTGAGTCAAGGCCCACGAAAGTTTGGGGCATTTGATGGGGTTCCCCTGAATTTTCTAATTCAAACCGGCAAGACTCGGACCGAGTACACACAAGCCCGACCGGACCAATTACGCACAGCAAAACCGGAAGCCCTGGGATCCCCCAAAGGAAGAACCAAACACGCGTAGGCGCACCCGTCATGCGCACGGCCACGCGTGGCCATCCCACGCGGCCGCAAAACTGCGTCCCGACGCGACTGCACCCAGTACGGCCCCAGGGCCGCGCCTCCGTACAGACGCGCCCCTGTGCGGCCGCAGGTGTCGCGCCCCCACGTGGTCAGATTCTCCGCTCCCCTGCGCGACCGCATTCCCTACGGTTGCGCCCCAAGCGTGTGGGGGCACTAGCGGTGGCGGCCGCCGCCGGCCCTCGTCGTCCCCAACCGTGTCCTTTGTCATTGGACGCCGTCACCGCCTCTGGGAACCTTACCTAAGCCTCCCAAACTCTCTGGTGGGAAGGGAGCACTCTCATCATTTTGGCAAAAATGGTGATTCAGGTGATCAAAACGGAGCAATGTCATTCGTCAACACAAATCACTCATCGGCGCAATTACCACCATGTGTGAAAATTCAACAACCTGGCACTACTACCACGTTGAATTTTCTTCAGGTGGTCAACAAGATAGTCTGATGCCAAATTAATATTCTCAGCACTATCAAGATCACACCTTGATCACGCGAAAAATTTCCTGGAACCTGGAGTGAGCAGGGATTATCTCAACTGAAGTCAATCAACCAGCAACACATGCAGCACAAGAGTCTTATTGATTAACAGCAATCCTCTTTATACAGTGAGACATACATGACGAGACATGTTTCATCAAACAACAACCCAAGTGAAAGCAGAGACTTACAAAAACAAGACAAGAGAAACAAGCCGTGCGGACTCAACACTAAGCTGTCGGTCTAATGTTGTGGAGTCCGCACAGTCCGCCAGGTCGCCAGACCGCAACCCAAGCTGCACGGACTACCCCTTATTCCAATGCTAGCTCTATCCACCGATCTACAAGCCGCCTGACCGCGAGGTCGCCTAGCCGCCAGACCGCACACGTTGCGATGCCGAATAGAACAGTCCGCCTGAGGCAGGCGACTTCTTGAACCCCGAACCAAGTTGCCAAAGAGAAGACCGTCTGGTCGCTGTCCGCGACCTGCTGTTTTCCGACTGTTGCTTAACCGCAGAGTCCGCACTATCCCTGACCGCAATCAGAGCGAAGTCTTGGCTTTACAGCGCTATCCGCACAACTTGCACAGCACAACTCGGTCAACTCCACCAAACCGCGCGGACACCAAAAGGCAGTCCACAGCAAACTATGTGGGCTCAAGTTACTGTTCACTTACGCATGGAGGTTAATGAGGTTCCTATTCCTGATGTGACATGGGTCCTATTTATAGGCAAGATGATGAGTGCGGTCACCGCCCTAGCCGATAGGATAACCGCCACATCCTGCAGCAAGACTTCTCCGCAGACCGCGAATATATACCAGTCCGCCGCACCTGTGTAAGATAGCCAACCCACCAAGCTTCTCCAAGGCCGGACAAAATCTCCAGTCCGCCTTGTCTCCAAAAGACAAGCCTCCAAGAGATCACCAAGGCCGAACAGCAACACTAGTCCGCCTTGTCATCGAGAGCCAAGCCAGGACTGCCACAGCTAGACTCAGCAGCAACAGTCCGCCAGTCCGCGGACACAGCACCAGCCCGCTTATCCCAAGCCCGCAGCCTGGCCACCAAGGCACTGCTGGACTCAGCGGACACACAGCATTAGTCCGCCAATCCCGAGCCCACGACTTCACCACAAAGGCAACAGCCGGACTCAGCGGACACCCGGCTTCAGTCCGCACATCCCGAGCCCACGGCTTTGCCGCAAAGGCACCTGCCGGACTTAGCGGACATGCCGATCCAGTCCGCACATACTGCAGACAGCTCTAGCCTGCATATCCCTGCAGACATCCCAGTTTGCATACCTTGCAGACTTCTCCAGTCCGCATATCCTGCAGACTGCTCCAGTTTGCATATCCCAACTCCACAGCCACACCAGTAAGGCTGCTGCCGGACTCAGCGGACTCCAGCTCTAGTCCGCACACAGTTGCGAACACAACCTCTAGTCCGCTTATCCCCAAACTCACAACCAAGGCAAATGCACTTCTGCCGAGCTGGGCGGACTGAGAAGTAGTCCGCGCTCCACTACGCGATCTCCCCGGACTGAGCCAAACATGGACTTGGTTCCGACCCAACCAAGTCCACACCACTGGCCACAAGGGCTAGTCCGCACTTATGGGCGGACACTGGATCCAGTCTGCCTCTCCCGGCGAGCTCCAGTATCAGTCCGCACTGATTGGCGGTCTCTGCGGCATCCACATGCCGCTGCACCAGAGCAAGACCAAGACAACTGCCAAACCGGTCTGTCGAGCTCCAGTTCTTCAGCCCGATTCATGCTGGACTCCGCGGCTAGAGTTTCGATCCGCCCGGTTACTTTCTGGGATCCAACTGTCTGCTGAGCACAAGCCGGCCTGGCTAACCGCCGCTGCTGTCCGCGTAGTCCGCGCGAATAGACCGCCCAGGCCACTACAGAACAAACCGTATGCAACATCCATGCCGACCTAGCAGTCCTCCAACCCTGTCCGCATAGTCTGCGCGGATAGGTCCTAGTGCTCCGTTCACCCACTTTCACTTCACAAATTTCAACACTCCCCCTTGAAGTGAGAAGTGGTGAATAACTCCAGCAGCTCACGTAACCTTGCACCTGATCCCTCCGATAGCATCTACAAAAAAATGTCCAAGACATAGTCCTCGCCCCGCATATCATGGACCATGAGGGAGCCCTCCAGCATCTCCCAAAAGGATTCATGCTTCCCTTTGCCTTCTTCTTCAGCTTCAACCTTCACTCATGCATCACAGGAGTATCACCAACAACCTTGGGCACAAAAGCTCAAGCCTCATTACCTCTGAGAGAAGTCACCTCTTCAGCCTTGGTGTCAACCACCTCCTTGATTCTAGTGGGGTCATCACAGCCAGAAGGTACTCGCTCGACCTGAGGGCTTGCAAGGAAACATGGGACCAAGCCCTTCGTGTTCCCTTCACTATATCGAGCTGGTGGCTTACTGATCCTCTTCGATCTCCGAAGAACCTGATCATGGCTAACCACCTCCGCTGCTCCTGAACCAGCTCCGTTCCCGGGCAAACCCGGAACAATGCTCCCCTTGCTTCCTGAACAAGACGCCTCCTCACTGGAACCAGGAGCACCTGGAGCAACGCTCCCCCTACTTCCTGAACCAAAAGTCTCCGCTCTCGAACAAGAACTACCTGGAACATTTCTCCCCCTGATTCTTGAACCGGAATCCTCCGCCTTTGAGCCAGAAGTACCTGGAGCATCGCTCCCCCTACTTCCTGACCCTGACATTTTTTTCCCTAAAGCTAGAACAACCTGGAGCTCCTGGTGAATCAGGCAGCTCCACCGGAACCTTAGCAGCAGCCTCCTTCAGTCCACCATCTGACCTGCTCATCTCTAGCTCCTCATAAGAGCTATGCCAGTACGACATCAACTCATCGAAGACAACGTCTCTCGACACAATGAGTCTCTTCGTCGCAGGATCCATACACCTTCATCTTATCCTCTGCTCATCATACCCAACAAAGACTAGCTTCGTCTTGAGAGCATCCGGAGTGTGTACGTAGCAGGTAGATCCAAACACCCTTAGGTGCTTTACACTGGGCTTCACTCCGAACATCAGCTCATAAGGAGTCTTCACAATGATCAGACTAAGAGGCATCTGATTGATGACATGAGCAGCGCGGGCCATTCCTTCTGCCCAAAGGGCCTTAGGAACGCCTTTACTCTGAAGCCAACACTTTCAGGTCTCCGTTAACACTACCTTGCTGTGAAATATGTCCACAATAAAACTCCTTCCGGATCCCTTGCTTCCTGCAAAAGTTTGAGAACTCGGTTGAGCCAAACTCACCACCGATACTTGTCCTCAACTTCTTGATCCTCAGGCCAAGCTGGCCTTCCACAAGCTTCTTGAACTCCACAAACAAGCGCATCATGTTGGACTTCTTCTTCATGAAGTATACCCAAGTATACGTTGAATAGTCATCAACCAATATCAACATGAACATACTGCCTTCAAGACTAGCGGTGACGGTCGGTCCAACCAGAGCACAATGGACAACCTCCAAAGGTGCTTTACATCTGGATTGTGCCTTATCAACCATAAAGCGATAAGCTTCACTTTGCTGACATCCCGCACACCCCTGACCATCACCATAGGATGACAATCTAGGCAAGCCTCTTATGAGTCTTCTTTCCGTCATTGTTTTCAGCTTGTCCATCCCTACACGCCCTAGTCTTTCATGCCAGATAGTTGCACTATCACTCGCCTTCATCTGATCAGTGCCCGAACTTGTTGAAGACCCAACAAAGTTCTTCTCCTTGCCTCCAACATGAGCTACGTTCGCCGAGAGCAAGACAACCTTGCACTCTTTCCTGAGATGACCATGCTGCTTGCATTTATAGCACCTTGGTCCTTCCTTCATCTTCCCATCACGCCTAGGAGAAACACATCTCTCTTGCTGATATGAAGTAGAAGGACCATCCTCTGCAGCAACCTTCACCTCATTCCTGAACAACCCATCAAGGGAAGTCCAAACCTCCGCAGCTGACCGACATCCACTGATGTGGTCCAAGAGCTCCGATGAGATCACCTGCTTGAGAATAGACTCTGCTTTCGCATTTGTCTCCTTCCAAGCTCTCATCTCTTCAGCATTGCCAGCAGTAGCCTCTTGTCTTTCTGCTCCGCATACAACCTCCCAAAGGTCCTCGCCAAGAAGAAAGCTCTCCATACAAGACTTCCACCTATCAAAGTTCGTCTCTGTAAGGAGATCAATTCCAATACAACTTGTATCTTCCACTGTCATGGTTCTACCACTGGTTCCCTCTTCAAAGAGTAACAACCACTTCAGTTGAACGCTGCTTATCCACTCCAATCCAGCTCTGATACCATGTTAAAATTCAACAACCTGGCCCTACTACCACGTTGAATTTTCTCCAAGTGGTCAACAAGATAGCCTGATGCTAGATTAATATTCTCATCACTATCAAGATCACACCTTAATAACGAGAAAAAATTCCCTGGAACCTGGAGTGAGCAGGGGTTATCTCAACTGAAGTCAATCAACCAGCAACACATGCAGCACAAGAGTCTTATTGATTAACAGCAATTCTCTTTATATAGCGAGACATACATGGCGAGACATGCTTCACCAAACAACCACCCAAGGGAAAGCAGAGACCTACAAAAACAAGACAAGAGAAACAAGTCGTGCGGACTCCACACTAAGCTGCCGGTCTACTGCTGTGGAGTCCGCAAAGTCCGCCAGGTCGCCAGACCGCAACCCAAGCCTCGCGGACTACCCCTTATTCCAATGCTAGCTTTAGATGCCGATCTGCAAGCCGCCTGACTGCGAGGTCGCCTAGACGCCAGACCGCACATGCTGCGTTGCCGAACAGAACAGTCCGCCTGAGGCAGGCGACTTCTTGAACCCCGAACCAAGTTGCCAAAGATAATATCGTCTGGTCGCTGTCCGCGACCTGCTGTTTTCTGCATGTTGCTTAACCACAGAGTCCGCACTGTCCCTGACCTCAATCAGAGTCAAGTCCTGGCTTTCCAGCGCTATCCACACAACCTGCACAGCACAACCCGGTCAACTCCACCAAACCGCGCGGACACCAAAAGGCAGTCCGCAGCAAACTATGTGGGCTCAAGTTACTGTTCACTTACGCATGGAGGTTACTGAGGTTCCTATTCCTAATGTGACATGGGTCCTATTTATAGGCACGATGATGAGTGTGGTCACCGCCCTAGCCGATAGAATAACCTCCACATCCTGCAGCAAGACTTCTCTGCAGTCTATCGATATATACCAGTCCGCCGCACCTGTGCAAGATAGCCAGCCCGCCTAGCTTCTCCAAGGCCGGACACAATCTCCAGTCTACCTTGTCGCCAAAATCCAAGCCGCCAAGACATCACCAAGGCCGTACAGCAACACCAGTCCACCTTTTCGCCGAGGGCCAAGCCAGGACTACCACAGCCGGACTTCGCAGCAACAGTCCGCCAATCCACGGACACAGCACCAGCCCGCTTATCCCGAGCACGCAGCCTCACCACCAAGGCACTGCCGTACTCAGCGGACACACATCATCAGTCCGCCAATCCCGAGCCCATGGCTTTGTCATAAAGGCAACAGCCAGACTCAGCGGACACCCGGCTTCAGTCCGCACATCCCGAGCCCACGGCTTTGTAGCAAAGGCATCTGTCGGACTCAGCGGACACGCCGATCGAGTCCGCACATACTGCGGACAGTTCTAGTCCGCATATCCCTGCAGACATCCCAGTCCTCATACCTTGTATACTTCTCCAGTCTGCATATCCCGCAGACTGCTCCAGTCCGCATATCCCAAGTCCACAGCCACGCCAGCAAGGCAGCTGCGGGACTCAGCGGACTCCAGCTCCAGTCCACACATAGTTGTGAACACAACCTGCAGTCCGCTTATCCCCAAACTCGCAACCAAGGCAAATGCACTTCTGCCGAGCTGGGCGAACTGAGAAGCAGTCCGCGCTCCGCTACACGATCTCCCCGGACTGAGCCAAACATGGACTTGGTTCCGACCCAACCAAGTCCACACCACTGGCCACAAGGGCCAGTCCGCACTTACGAGCGGACACTGGATCCATTCCGCCTCTCCCGGCGAGCTCCAGTATCAGTCCGCACTGACTGGCGGTCTCCGCGGCTTCCACATGCCACTGCACCAGAGCAAGACCAAGGCAACTGCCAAACCGGTCTGCCGAGATCCAGTTCTTTAGCCCGCTTCATGCCGGACTCCGCGGCTAGAGTTTCTATCCGCCCGGTTACTTCCTGGGATCCAACTCTGCTGAGCACAAGCCGGTTTGGCTAACCGCCTTTGCTGTCCGCGTAGTCCGCGCGAACAGACCGCCCAGACCGCTACAGAACAAACCGTCTGCAACATTCCTGACGACCTAGCAGTCCGCCAACCCTGTCCGCGTAGTCCGCGCGGATAGATCCAAGTACTCCATTCACCCACTTTCACTTCACAAATTTCAACACCATGACCCTCCAGAAAACTATAAATATGCTCTCAGGTGTTCATTTGAAGGCAAACAATTCCAGAGGCATGAGTGAGCTCTGAGGTCTTCTTGCGAGATTGTGGACTTGCGCCGATTCTTCCACCTGTGGTGGTGTGGCTCGGGAGGTGATGGCCTGATTTGCAATTAAAGGTGGCGGTGGAGCTCGGGTGGTGGAAGTTTTTCGGCGACCTGGAGCACCGACAGAGGTGCTCTAGGCTTGATTGGACTTGTGAAGAGAAGAGCAGGGGGTATGGGCTTATATATCCTGAGGGGGTGGCCTCACCCTTCTCTTCCCTGATGTGGGATCAAAATAATAGAGAAGGAAGTGGTTTCTCCTCCCTTGGTTGTGCTGGACATGTGGCCTCTCCTTAGGGCATCCTATACTGTCAGGTGTCGGTCATCAATGGGAGGGGAAGGATGGGTTTGGGCTTTAGGAGTGAGGAAGATGAGGGGAAAGAGCGATTGAGCCTCACCTTGACCCAAGCCCCATCTATCATCCTATTATTGGTTGGTTTTAGTGGCCCAAGGGTAAGGGGGTAGGGCCCAAGCAACTCATGAAGAGGAGGTGCACTACTCTTTTGGAAAAATTCCAAAAATGAGAAAATAAAGGTTTGACCAAAGTCAACCCTAGGGTGGGTCCCCTATGCTGGTCAAAGTCAAATTGGGTCCAAGTCATTGGGAGTCTGGTCAAAGTTGGGTGTTGTGTCACAATTTGTGTGCGCACGCTTTTCGGTGCACAACTATGTTTGATTTGACCATTGGTTGACCACCCGTCACTGAAATTGACTGGGACAAACTCAGTTGACTTTGTATTGACCATGCGAGTCCAAGGCCACCGAACGGGGTCGAATCGGTGTTCGTTTGGTAAATATCCAAAATCTGCGCATCGCAGCACGCTAAGATGGTCAAAATGCTCATTTTCGTCGTTAAACTTCGAATTGCCACGCAACGAGTTTCAATATGTCTGTATCAACTATACGAAGTCATAGGAACTGACAGAACTCAAATCGAGGTTCTCTAGGTCGTTATCCAAAAATCTCATTTTCGCGACGTTTTACGAGGAACGGTTGATAACTCTAATTTTGTCCATGTTTTTATGTTATTTTTATTTAATAATTAATTAGTTTTTAATTATATTTTGTAATTTTATTATTGAAGTTTTCTAATTTCTTATTTCAGGGCAATCTGGGCTGCAAACTTCAATTTGGAGTCTATAGGGTTGACCAGGAGACAAAACTGGGCAAAAGCAATAATTTTCAAAAGACACGCCATAGTCACGGGCGTGACCGACATGGTCACGGGCGTGACATACTGGCGAGAACCCGGCGCGTGGAAATACCTCTGCCGCGTCAATTAAAAGTACACGCCCTAAAGTCACGGGCGTGACCAGCATCACACAGGCGTGTACTCCAGGCGTGACATCGAGTGCTTTGCCCTGACTTCCAGTCAACGGCAGTTTCAATTTGCAACAAGTCACGGGCGTGACATATTTGGCACGGGCGTGACAGACCCCGTGACAGCCCGGCGTGCCGACTTAATGCTGCAGTTTCAGGCGCTGGGAGTTTTCTCAAGACACGCCCAAGGTCACGGGCGTGACCAAGGGCGTGACCCCTCCAACAACGGCCGGAGTTATTCCCGCCGTTTCTGCTTCCCGCCGTTTTTCTACAACCGTCAAGACACGCCCTAGGTCACGGGCGTGACCTAGGGGCGTGACCAGCAAATTAACGACTTTTGGCGGTTTCGCGCCAACGTTCAGAGGACTTGAAGACGACGGTTCCGAGACCGACACGCCCTAGGTCACGGGCGTGACCTAGGGGCGTGACCACCCAGCAACTTTTTCTATAAATTCCAGACAGCTTCAGATGGCCAGGAGGAGATTTTTGGGGAGCTTAGTTCTATTTTATTTACTGTTTTTCCTGCATTCTAATTTCATTTTGTACCTTTACTTTCAAGTCTTCTTTTTAATCATGTCTTTCTTCATGTTTTCATGTAATTCTCTCATCATGATGAGTAGCTAATTTCCCAATTAGCACTTGATCATGATGAACTTTGGAATGGAATAAAATTCTTATTTTTGTCTCAAATTAGCAAGCATTCTATTTTCTAAACTTTGATTTATCTTTGATTTAATTTTTCTTCGAATTCATAAGTTGCAAATTATGTTTATTCGAGCTTAGATTCGTATCCTAGATTTACCGAGAGGTTGTGGATACGAGTAGATCACTCAAGGATAAAGAGAATTTCTTGCACCCCTCGAGAGAGGAACGCAAAATTCTTCCGCCTTGGAGTCAACTCCATTAGTGAGGTTCACCGCCTAAAGCAAGCTTAGGTCTTTCGACTGGCCGAGAGGTCTTAATCGATCTACCTAAGGTTAGTCGAGTGCGTATTCTCGAGAGAGGCGCTTCGTAGCTTTGGAACCTCCGCGGTCAAAGTTAATAATTTAGATGCTTGTGCTCTTTAATTTCGTGGATTTTATTCTAGCCCAAAGGGATTCTAGATCAAGTGCTAGCCTTTTAATCATCGAATTTCTCCTCTTCATTTAACGTTCGTTTTCGTTTTTCGCAAAACCAATTTTCCGATCGATAAAATAATAGTTCGTCCTTGTGAGTACAAATACTCAACGGTCCCCGAGTTTAAATACGATATTCCATATACTAAATGTCGATAGGTGCACTTGCCTAGTTGAGAGTTTAGTTTGGATCATTTTTCAAAACTTATAAAATCTTCATCAAGTTTTTGGCGCCGTTGCCGGGGAAATATTTTTGTTGATATTTTGAAAGCAAGGCTCTATTAATTTTATCATTTTCTTTTGTTTAAGAAATATCAAAATCACAAAAAAATTTTATTTTGTTTTATTTTGGTGTATGACCCGAGGGAATCCGTCGCCTCTTTTTGATTTGGATCCGGAAATCGAGCGAACCCTTCGGCATCGCTTACGATTTCAAGTTCCGAATTTTCAAGATACGGACTCCTTAGGAGACACTCCTAATCCTTCATTAATCCTCTCTCCGTCACCGCCTTCTTCTTCTCCTTCTTCATTTAGTTCTTCTTCTCATTCTCCTAGATCTCCTTCTTCTGCTTCTTCCAATATGGGTGAGCCAAATGCGGTTGAACAAAGGACTATGTCCTATTATGCCCGTCCAAACTTGGACGAGACTCAATCTAGTATTGTTCGTCCCGCTATTGCCCCCAATAATTTTGAGTTGAAGCCAAGCATCATCCAAATGGTACAACAATATGTACAATTTGATGGGCTTCAAGATGAAGATCCAAACGCGCATATTTCAAATTTCTTAGAAATATGCGATACTTTTAAAATTAATGGTGTATCCGATGATGCCATCCGGCTAAGGTTATTTCCATTTACATTACGCACTAAAGCCAAGCAGTGGTTGGGTTCTCTACCAAGAGGATCCATCACAACATGGGCTCAAATGACGGAAAGATTTCTTACGAAATACTTTCCGCCGGCTAAAACGGCTAAATTGCGCAATGATATCACTTATTTCTCCCAAATTGATTCGGAAACGTTATATGATACTTGGGAGCGTTTCAAGGAATTGCTTCGTCGATGTCCTCATCATGCAATTCCGGATTGGTTACAAATCCAAACCTTCTATAACGGCCTAAATTCTCAAACTAGGCAACATATTGATGCCGCCGCCGGTGGAACGCTTAATAACAAAACACCGGCGGCCGCACAAGAGCTTATAGAAGGTATGGCTTTGAATACCTATCAATGGAGTACACCTCGGTCTAAACCACCTAAACCGGCCGGGATGTATGAAATCGATACGGTTTCAAGTTTGTCTCTCCAGGTTGAGCAACTGCAAAAACAGATGAACGAGATGTCTGCTTCCTCGTCCAAATCTACCTGTGAGCCCCAATATTGGGAGCCTTCTACTATTGCCGAGCATGTGGATTACATGGGTAATCCGAATCGGCCACCTTATAATCCGGGTAACAATTTTGGCAATACCTATCACCCGGGTATAAGGAATCACCCCAACTTCTCTTGGAGTAATCCGGGGAACGCGGCGCGCCCACCGAACACGATTCCACCCGGCTATTTTCCACCGCAAGCTCCCAAAGCTCCCAATCTCGAGGAATTGTTCACTAAATATACAACTACAAATGACGCCAACATCCGGAATCTCACCGGATCTCTTCGAAGTTTGGAGACGCAAATCGGGCAAATCGCTAAAATGCTCTCCGATCGTCAACAAGGAGCGCTACCGGGCAATACGGAGCCCAACCCCAAGGAGCATGCAAAAGCCATCACCCTACGGAGCGGGAAGGAGGTAACCACTTCTCCAAATCCGGTTGATACTTCTCCAATTCCGGTTGATACGGAGGTAATAATTTCTCCATCTTCTCCTCCGTCTAAGCCTTCTACTCTTAATAAACCAAAAGCTTATCAACCACCTCTTCCCTATCCATCTAGAATGCAAAAAAATCGGGTGGATGAACATCACGGTAAATTTTTGGACATGTTTAAACAAATCCAAATTAATCTACCGTTTTGTGAAATAATCGCACAAATGCCGAAATACGCCAAGTACCTCAAGGATCTTTTATCCAATAAAAAGAAACTTGAGGATATCTCCACGGTTCAATTAAATGCGGAGTGTTCGGCAGTTTTACTTAATAAATTACCTAAGAAATTACCCGATCCGGGTAGTTTCTCCATTCCCTGTTTGTTTGGTGATTTATTAGTAAAACGTGCGTTAGCCGATCTAGGCGCCTCAATCAATTTAATGCCTTATTCTTTAGTTAAGAAGTTGGGATTAGGAGAACCTAAACCCACACGAATGTGCATTCAATTGGCTGATCGGTCTGTCAAGCTCCCTATGGGGATCATAGAGGATGTGCTTGTCAAAGTTGACAAATTTATCTTTCCGGTAGATTTCGTCATCTTTGACATCGAAGAGGACACCGAGGTCCCACTCATTCTCGGTCGCCCTTTCCTTGCCACCTCGCGCGCAATTATAGACGTTAGTAATGGGAAACTTCTCCTTAGAGTCGGAGATGAAGAAGTTACCTTTACTATTGATACGTCTATGAAAAACTCGCTCTCAAATGACGACTCATGTTATTATTTGGAGGCTTCTCCTGAAGAAGACTCTCTTCTTTTTTCTGAACAATCTTTATCTTCTATTGATCATGATGCCGATTTAGAACATTTAGATTTAATTGCTCATGAAAATAGTGATAATCTCTCGATCACGCACGCACCTATTTTTGAACTTTTAGACATTGGTAGTGATCGTTTGAAAACTTCTTATGATGAACCTCCCGCGTTAGAACTAAAACAATTGCCTGATCATTTAGAGTATTTATTCTTAGCGGAGGATTCAAAACTTCCGGTTATTGTGTCGGCCTACTTGACCAATGAAGAAAAAATTAAATTATCTCATATTTTAAAACTTCATCGCCGCGCAATTGCGTGGAAGATCACGGATTTGAGAGGGATTAATCCCTCCTTTTGCACCCATAAAATTTTTTTAGAAGAACACGCTCACAAAACTATTCAACCTCAACGCCGGCTAAATCCTAACATGAAGGAGGTAGTCAAGGCCGAGGTCATAAAATTATTAGATGCGGGTATCATCTATCCAATTTCGGATAGCTCTTGGGTGAGCCCGGTCCAAGTGGTGCCCAAGAAAGGAGGGTTAACGGTAGTTCCTAATGATAAAAACGAGTTAGTTCCCACTCGAACCGTTACCGGATGGCGGGTGTGCATCGATTACCGTAAATTAAATGATGCCACCCGTAAGGATCACTTTCCTTTGCCGTTTATTGACCAAATACTTGAACGGCTATCCGGGCACTCATTTTATTGTTTTCTTGATGGTCTCTCGGGATATTTTCAAATCCCAATCGCGCCCGAGGACCAAGAGAAAACAACCTTCACTTGTCCGTTTGGCACCTTCGCTTATCGAAGGATGCCTTTTGGTTTGTGCAACGCGCCGGCCACCTTCCAAAGGTGTATGCTAGCAATCTTTGACGAATTAGTGGAGGATATCATGGAGGTTTTCATGGACGATTTCTCCGTTTTTGGAGATTCGTTTGATTTATGTTTAGCAAACCTTTCCCGTGTACTCCAAAGATGTGAGGACACGAATCTAGTTTTAAACTGGGAGAAGTGCCATTTTATGGTACGGGAGGGTTTGGTCTTAGGCCATAAAATTTCTAGTAAGGGCATAGAGGTAGATAAAGCAAAAATTGAAACTATAGAAAAGCTACCTCCCCCTTCAAATGTTAAGGCCGTTCGTAGTTTTTTGGGGCATGCCGGTTTCTATCGCCGGTTTATTAAAGATTTTTCTAAAATAAGTAAGCCCCTAACCCACTTGTTAGAAAAAGACGCGCCGTTCATTTTTGACGAAAATTGTTTGCGTGCTTTTTCTCTTATTAAAGAAAAATTGATTAATGCTCCTATCATGATCGCTCCCAATTGGGAGCTTCCCTTTGAGATAATGTGCGACGCTAGTAGTTTTGCCGTTGGTGCGGTGTTAGGACAACGCATAAATAAAAACTTTCATCCTATCTATTATGCAAGCAAAACATTAACCGCCGCACAGGAAAATTACACGACCACCGAAAAAGAATTATTAGCCGTAATTTTCGCATTTGATAAATTCCGCTCCTATCTCACTTTGTCTAAAATTATTGTTTTTACTGATCATTCGGCTTTGAGATATTTACTAGCAAAAACAGATGCAAAGCCGCGCTTGATTAGGTGGATCTTACTACTCCAAGAATTTGATTTGGAGATTCGCGACAAGAGAGGAGCGGAGAACTTGGCGGCTGACCATCTTTCGCGGTTGGAGAACCCAAATTCGGGGGAGCTCATGGAGGAGGACATTGATGACACTTTCCCCGAGGAGCGCCTTCTCGCCATTCATAAGGTAATCACCCTCCCCACTCCTTGGTTCGCCGATTTCGCAAATTATCTTGTTGCGAGACTCCTCCCGAATGATTTTTCTTATCAAGAAAAGAAGAAATTCTTTTCTGATTTGAAAAATTATTTTTGGGAGGATCCCTTCCTTTTTCGTGTTTGCGCGGATCAAGTAGTGCGGAGGTGTGTTTCTCATGAGGAAGGCGCACAAATTTTAAAGCATTGTCATGAGGGACCCGCCGGTGGGCACTATAAAGCTAATCGGACGGCTCGGAAGGTACTTGAAGCGGGCTTCTATTGGCCAAGCATCTTCAAGGATGCTCACGCCCATGTAAGTCGTTGTGAACAATGCCAACGCTCAGGTAATATTTCCCGCCGCGATGAAATGCCGTTAAATACATTTTTAGAAATAGAAGTTTTTGATTTATGGGGGATCGACTTTGTTGGACCGCTACCAACATCCTATGGAAATAATATATTTTGGTAGCGGTCGACTATGTGTCACGGTGGGCGGAAGCGCAAGCCTTCCCACTAATGACGCCCGAGTCGTGACCCAATTTCTCAAAAAACTATTTTCACGATTTGGAGCACCGCGGGCAATAGTTAGTGATAGGGGCACCCACTTTTGTAACGCACAATTCGCCAAAGTTTTGTCTAAATACGGCGTTACACATAGGTTAGCCACCCCCTATCACCCTCAAACAAGTGGCCAGGTAGAAGTAGTTAACCGTGAAATCAAACGAATTTTGGAGAAAACGGTTTCTACTAATAGAAAGGATTGGTCGGTCAAGCTTGATGATGCTCTTTGGGCTTATCGGACCGCGTACAAGACCGCTATCGGTTGTACGCCGTACCGATTGGTCTATGGGAAAGCATGTCACTTACCGGTTGAGCTTGAGCACCGCGCCTTTTGGGCGCTTAAATTTTTAAATCTAGATGAAAATTTGTCCTCCGAGCTTCGGAAATTCCAAATTAACGAGCTCGATGAGTGGCGCTCCTTAGCCTATGAAAGTAATAAACTTTATAAGGAGCGCACAAAATTTTATCATGATAAAAAAATTAAGCACCCTAAAGATTTCAAACCGGGAGACCAAGTCCTTCTTTACAATTCGCGCCTCCGACTTTTTCCGGGCAAACTCAAGTCCCGATGGTCCGGCCCTTTTATTGTAAAAGAGGTATGGCCATATGGGACAGTGCTTATCTCGCACCCGGAACAAGGCGAATTTAAAGTGAATGGGCACCGGTTGAAGATATTCCTCGCCGGTGATACTACTAATGAGTACCGGGAGGAAATTAACCTCCCGAACCCATAAACGAGTGCCCCGCTTGGGTCGAGCTCAACGACCATAAACAAAGCGCTTGTGGGAGGCACCCCATGCTTATCTTTTCCTCTTATTTTTTTTTTTTTTAAATTAAATTTTCGCAGGTTTGAAGGACATCTTTTTCGGCGTGACGATCGAAGGAGTTGAGCGTCAAGTCTACGCGTTTCTTCAAGTCGGTAACTTTTGTTTTATTATTGTTTAGTTGACCCTTAAAAAAAATTTTTTTTATAAACAAAAACACAAAAAAAATCAAAAGAAGAAAAAAAAAAAAAAAAAAAACAAAACAAAGAAAAAAATTTTTTTTTCTGCTCCGACACGCCTCTGTCACGGGCGTGACCTATGGGTCACGGGCGTGACCGAGACGTGTTTAGTTCGTCGAACGAAACCCGAGAGTGGTTTCGTCGAGCGCAGCGTCCGTTCGTCTTTCGGTACTATCACGGGCGTGACCATCATTGGTCACGGGCGTGTCTAGCCCGAAATTTCGTTCGACGAAGAGAAGCTGGAAAACTTCTCTTCCTGCCCAGTCATGGCCGTGACAGTTAGTGTCACGCCCGTGACACTAACTAGTCACGGTCGTGACTAGCCCAAAAAAAAAAAAAAAAAAAAAAATTTTTAATTCTCGTTTCAGATACACGCCCCAGGGTCACGGGCGTGACCCTGGGCCGTGTCGTCGAATCCGAGGCGTGACCCCGGGTCAACGCCTCGGATTCCTTTAAGTTTATTTTTTTATGAGACACGCCCATGGTCACGGGCGTGACCATGGGCGTGGCCTTGGAATCCAATGCCAGCGCATTGGATTCCTGCGCCGTACACGCCTTACACGCCCAGAGTCACGGCGTGACTCTGGGGCGTGACCAGGGAATCCGAGGCAGGAGGCCTCGGATCCTCTTTTTTTTTGTCCCGTGCTTGTCACGCCCCCTGTCACGGGCGTGACAGGGGGGCGTGACCAACCCGAAAACCCTATAAATAGGGCTTTTCCCCCTCTTCTTCCTCCACACCATCCACCCTTCTCTTCTCCCTTTGCTAACCCGATTCCTTCCTTCTTCTCCCTCTACCAAAATGCCTCGCCACCACCCTCGCTCCACCGCTTCCTCCTCCGAGCACCCCGCGGATCCCGCCGCAGCGGAAGCCATGCTTCTTTTTCAAAACCAAACCCAGCAGGAGCGCAGCGAGCGCCTACGCGCCAAACCCCTTGGCGTGTTCCGCATTTTAGATTGGGCGATCCTCGCCACATTTGGAGCTGCGGATTTGGTACGGGGATTTCTGTCCACCCCTGGATGGAGTTCTCTCTTCTCTATTTCCGAGCATGCCTTTCTTGAACTCACCGTTGAGTTCTTGGCTTCATTCGAGTTCCGCTGGGCGGCCGATGACGACTTCATCATCTTTCGCATAGGTGGGATGGTGCATCAGCTCACCATCCGCCAGCTCAATGTCGTCATGGGCTTCTGCTCGGAGGCTTTTTCCCAATCTCCCGCCTATCTCGATTTACTTACTGATTTCCCGACCGATTTCAACCTTCTCGCCTTTTGGGCGGAAATCAGTAGTGACACCGCCCCCTACACCCCAAAGAAATCCAAAGGCAGCCAACTCATTTCTCCCGCCTTACGTATTCTCCACAACCTCCTTACCTTCACTATTTCTGGTCGCGGCGATAGCCACGGGGTGGTGACTCGGGCAGACTTACTATATTTATATAGTATGTTTTACCGGGTCCCCCTCAACCTTGGTTATCTGCTCGCCATTTTCTTTCGGCACCAGGCCGAAAATGCGAGGTTGGGAGCAGTGCACGGCGGGAACTTCATCACTTTCCTCGCGAAGCAGCTCGGCATTTGGGATGCTCTTCCACGTCCTCAGCTGCGTCCAGACGCCGCAAGTTATCCAGTTCCAGACCCTTCAGGCCCTCGGCCTAGCGCGGCGACGTGATGGAGAGTTTGAGGCTATTCCCCCCGCAGTCGTTGGTGGAGATCTTGGCCTTGATTACGGTGCCGGTCCCAGCGGCACTATTCACTCTCCCCAGATTCCTCCACCACCGCAGGACCCTTCTTCCGAGCCCGGCCCTCAGAGCTATTGGGATCGTCGTCAGTTTGCGTCTCTTCACACACGCTTAGATACGATGCAGGCCGATTTTGACGCTCGATTTGTGAGTTTTGACACTCGATTTACCACGCTAGCGACAAATCAAGCCTCCTCCATGGCACGTATTGAGCGTGAGTTTTCAGACCTCCGGACGCACTATCAGGAGCCGCGGCAGCATAGCGATGAGGATTAGCCTGCTTTCTTTTTTTCTTTGGGATTGTAGACCGCCCTCTTGTATCTTTTCTTTTCCTTTGTCATGTATCCTTTTCTTTTTCGTAAAATAAAAAAAAATGTTTTGCTTCAGCTTTGTCTTCCAGGTACATTTTGGTGCTGCATGACCCGCTTCAGGGAAGTCTCCTATCTTTTCTCTTTATTTATTTATTTTTCATTGGGGACAATGTCTTGTTTAAGTATGGGGGGATATTTCTCAAGCAAAACATACAAAAATTATGCTAATTTAAAAAAAAAAACAAAAACAAAAAAAAAAAAAAGGATTTTATTTCTTTTGTGCAATTTGTTTTTGCTTATTTTACAAAAATACAAAAAAAAAAAAAAAAAAAAAAAAAAAAAAATAAAAAAAAAAAAAATAGGATTACTTTCAAAATTAGGGAGATCTTTATTTCTCTATTTACTCACATGCGAAATTCTAGGTATTCAACTTTTACATAAGTTTAGAAAATTTTTGATGCTTTAAATTGAATTTTGAATTTTGTAGTAGAACTGTTGGCCATGCTGTGTTTCTAGTTAAGTGCACATGTTAGTAGAATTTGAGTAGAATTAAATATTCAGCATACAATTAGATTTTTCTTTTTCTGAATGCGTAGAAATAGTTTATTTTACTTCTACTTGGAAACCGACAAAATCTAAAAATATTTTAGGAGAGTGTGTAGAAGTTTACTAGAGAGATATTTCGCGGATCAAGAAAGAGGTATTCTTTCTCGATGTCTAGAACTTGCCCTCTAGCTATTCTCAAGACTTTGCATAGGTTAAACTCATTAGCATGAAAATGATTTAGGCATTTCTTTTGGCTAGTTTGAGCCTTTGCACCCGTACCTAACGTTTTACCCTTGCTAAGCCAATTTGAGCCTTATACCTAAAAAGCATCCTAATTACACACCTAAAACCGAGCTTGAAATTATAGATAAAACCAGTTTATGTGTGATTAGGAGTCATTTTATTTTGGTGGCTTTTGAAAAAATATACAAGAGTTGTTCTATTTTTCACTTCTCCTCTAAAAAAAAAAAAAAAAAAAAAAAAAAAAAAAAAAAAAAAAAAAAAAAAAAAAAAAAAAAAAAAAAAAAAAAAAAAAAAAAAAAAAAAAAAAAAGAGGAAGTTGAAAAAATATTCAACATATTGAAAAAAAAAACAAAGGAATTGGCGAAGTTTTTCAATTTATTTTGTGCAAGCTCTCTTTAGGTTTTGGTGTGTCTACCCATCGCATTTATCTTTGTTTTTCCAAACCAAAAACCTAAGCCTACATTCAACCTACTTAAGTCCTACTGATTTGTGCTTATAAGTTAACCTAGTGCCGTGGCGAGAGTGTGAAAGGGCAAGCCTATGGCCATCGACATTGATGGATTTCTTTGGAGGGTATCCCGATCTTCGATTTGTGCAATGTTATCTTAGCAAACACGCTACTTTCTCCCTAAACATGATTCGAAGATTTATCGTGTTTCCATCTTTAAAGTAAAAATAATAAGTGGAAACACATTTTAGAAAATTAAAAAACTAATTTGTATGCTGAGTAGGTTCTTCTACAATAATTACTACAAGCATAGGCATAAGACTTCGCATTCTACTCCTTATATTCAATTTTCGTTTTAGCGTTAAAATTTTTCTACTCTCCATGTGAAGTTGTTTGCTCGGGACGAGCAAACGAGTAAGTATGGGGGTATTTGATAACTCTAATTTTGTCCATGTTTTTATGTTATTTTTATTTAATAATTAATTAGTTTTAATTATATTTTGTAATTTTATTATTGAATTTTTCTAATTTCTTATTTCAGGGCAATCTGGGCTGCAAACTTCAATTTGGAGTCTATAGGGTTGACCAGGAGACAAAACTGGGCAAAAGCAATAATTTTTCAAAAGACACGCCATAGTCACGGGCGTGACCGACATGGTCACGGGCGTGACATACTGGCGAGAACCCGGCGCGTGGAAAATACCTCTGCCACGTCAATTAAAAGTACACGCCCTAAAGTCACGGGCGTGACCATCATCACACGGGCGTGTACTCCAGGCGTGACATCCAGTGCTTTGCCCTGACTTCCAGTCAACGGCAGTTTCAATTTGCAACAAGTCACGGGCGTGACACATTTGGCACGGGCGTGACAGACCCCGTGACAGCCCGGCGTGCCGACTTAATGCTGCAGTTTCAGGCGCTGGGAGTTTTCTCAAGACACGCCCAAGGTCACGGGCGTGACCAAGGGCGTGACCCCTCCAACAACGGCCGGAGTTATTCCCGCCGTTTCTGCTTCCCGCCGTTCTTCTACAACCGTCAAGACACGCCCTAGGTCACGGGCGTGACCTAGGGGCGTGACCAGCAAATTAACGACTTTTGGCGGTTTCGCGCCAACGTTCAGAAGACTTGAAGACGACGGTTCCGAGACCGACACGCCCTAGGTCACGGGCGTGACCTAGGGGCGTGACCACCCAGCAACTTTTTCTATAAATTCCAGACAGCTTCAGATGGCCAGGAGGAGATTTTTGGGAGCTTAGTTCTATTTTATTTACTGTTTTTCCTGCATTCTAATTTCATTTTGTACCTTTACTTTCAAGTCTTCTTTTTAATCATGTCTTTCTTCATGTTTTCATGTAATTCTCTCATCATGATGAGTAGCTAATTTCCCAATTAGCACTTGATCATGATGAACTTTGGAATGGAATAAAATTCTTATTTTTGTCTCAAATTAGCAAGCATTCTATTTCTAAACTTTGATTTATCTTTGATTTAATTTTTCTTCGAATTCATAAGTTGCAAATTATGTTTATTCGAGCTTAGATTCGTATCCTAGATTTACCGAGAGGTTGTGGATACGAGTAGATCACTCAAGGATAAAGAGAATTTCTTGCACCCCTCGAGAGAGGAACGCAAAATTCTTCCGCCTTGGAGTCAACTCCATTAGTGAGGTTCACCGCCTAAAGCAAGCTTAGGTCTTTCGACTGGCCGAGAGGTCTTAATCGATCTACCTAAGGTTAGTCGAGTGCGTATTCTCGAGAGAGGCGCTTCGTAGCTTTGGAACCTCCGCGGTCAAAGTTAATAATTTAGATGCTTGTGCTCTTTAATTTCGTGGATTTTATTCTAGCCCAAAGGGATTCTAGATCAAGTGCTAGCCTTTTAATCATCGAATTTCTCCTCTTCATTTAACG
The DNA here is from genome assembly GCA_039583875.1 of Platanthera guangdongensis. Taxonomy (NCBI): domain Eukaryota; kingdom Viridiplantae; phylum Streptophyta; class Magnoliopsida; order Asparagales; family Orchidaceae; genus Platanthera; species Platanthera guangdongensis. The sequence continues at coordinate 290,010,799 of CM077153.1, forward strand.
TTCGTTTTCGTTTTTCGCAAAACCAATTTTCCGATCGATAAAATAATAGTTCGTCCTTGTGAGTACAAATACTCAACGGTCCCCGAGTTTAAATACGATATTCCATATACTAAATTTCGATAGGTGCACTTGCCTAGTTGAGAGTTTAGTTTGGATCATTTTTCAAACTTATAAATCTTCATCAACGGTCATGTCCACCATATGACCTAGGAGTTCAAGGAACGAGTTCCGAAGCGCTCGTATTGACTATACGTGACCATAGGAATTGACAGAACTTAAATCAGAGTTTTCTAGCTTCATATCCTCGTCTAGGGTTACCTCCTACCTTGGTATGGGCCACGCGCAGAGGTTCAGGTCACTTTTATTGGGCTCACTAGGTTCTGTGGCGCAATAAAAGTCGATGGATGTTATAATTTGCACTACCAAGGCAAGGGCGCAAGTGTCCTCCCCATCGCACTTAAGCAACAAGCTCTCATCACTAATGCTCTGTGATAACCCCCTGTAATAACACCCGGCGAACCGGGAACATAAAAGAACCAGATGCTCTCGGGGCGCCACAACATATGTCACGGCACCAAGCCACAGCCATGGACAATAGTAAAAAACTGCTCGACAATTGATAATATCCCCCACTTGATGACGACGACGGGATCTTCACCGCGCAAGGCTATCGCATGTAGGGGGCGCAAGGTCAACACGTCACGCAAAAACCTGCGCATCTAAGCAAAGCAAATAACAATGTCAATATGTCAGCCGACAATGCCAAGTTGTGTGCAGCACGGATGCAATCAACTGCATCCCTGTCGCCAGTGCCATCTTTCTAGACAGCACCCACTCGAGGGACGGAACGCCTCTACAACCTTCGCAACACGCGAAGCCCCAGCCAATACAAAGCAGAGTTCAACAGTGCGCAGCCACCACGAGCTTACCTTCATAGCCATCGTCTCAAGAACCGCTCATCTGCCTGACCTCGGTCCACTCCAAGGCCCAGGACTCCTAGTGTTCTGCAAATACGAAAGCTCGCACCACTGCGACGTCCCAAGGCACAAACGCCATCGACGGCCTCTGCCTCCAGAAGCTCTGTCCCAACTACTGATAGCAATGGACACTGAATCACTCTAAGTTACAGCATGGAAACGAACACCATGTCGTTCCACGTCTTTTAGTAGCAGCAAGCCCACAGGTCCTTCCGCAACATCGAGACATGGGGCAGAACATCGCTCCATGTCACAAGAATTCGTCGTCAACGCAACCTTTCTGCGACAACTGCACAAGTTATCATGCATCATCGTGCTCGAGGAAAAATTATGCAAAGCAACATGCTCCCACACCATTGCAACACGCAAAGCGCAAAGTGGGAGAATGTTTCCACAATGCATTACAGGTGTCACGCAGCCAGTAAGGGCAAAGCATAAGTAGTTAATCGAGGGCACCGCCACCAAAGCATCCCCCGCGAAATCTTCATTCATCAAAGAAGACGCTTCGTGAGTCAAGGCCCACGAAAGTTTGGGGCATTTGATGGGGTTCCCCTGAATTTTCTAATTCAAACCAGCAAGAATCAGACCGAGTACACACAAGCCCGACCGGACCAATTACGCACAGCAAAATCGGAAGCCCTGGGATCCCCCAAAGGAAGAACCAAACACGCGTAGGCGCACCCGTCCTGCGCACGGCCACGCGTGGCCATCCCACGCGGCCGCAAAACTGCGTCCCGACGCGGCCGCACCCAGTGCGGCCCCAAGGCCGCGCCTCCGTACAGACGCGCCCCTGTGCGGCCGCAGGTGTCGCGCCCCCACGTGGTCAGATTCTCTGCTCCCCTGCGCGACCGCATTCCCTACGGTTGCGCCCCAAGCGTGTGGGGGCACTAGCGGTGGCGGCCGCCGGCCCTCGTCGTCCCCAACCGTGTCCTTTGTCGTTGGCCGCCGCCACCGCCTCTGGGAACCTTGCCTAAGCCTCCCAAACTGTCTGGTGGGAAGGGAGAACTCTCATCATTTTGGCAAAAATAGTGATTCAGGTGATCAAAACGGAGCAATGTCATTCGTCAACACAAATCACTCATCAGCGCAATTACCACCATGTGTGAAAATTCAACAATCTGGCACTACTACCACGTTGAATTTTCTTCAGGTGGTCAACAAGATAGCCTGATGCCAAATTAATATTCTCAGCACTATCAAGATCACACCTTGATCACGCAAAAAATTTCCTGGAACCTGGAGTGTGCAAGGATTATCTCAACTGAAGTCAATCAACCAGCAACACATGCAGTACAAGAGTCTTATTGATTAACAACAATCCTCTTTATACAGCGAGACATACATGGCGAGAAATGTTTCACCAAACAACCACCCAAGGGAAAGCAAAGACCTACAAAAACAAGACAAGAGAAACAAGCCGTGCGGACTCAACACTAAGCTGTCGGTCTACTGTTTTGGAGTCCGCACAGTCCGCCAGGTCGCCAGACCGCAACCCAAGCCGCACGGACAACCCCTTATTCCAATGCTAGCTCTAGCCGCCGATCTACAAGCCGCCTGACCGCGAGGTCTCCTAGCCGTCAGACCGCACACGCTGCGATGCCGAACAAAACAGTCTGCCTGAGGCAGGCGACTTCTTGAACCCCGAACCAAGTTGCCAAAGAGAAGACCGTCTGGTCGCTGTCCGCGACCTGCTGTTTTCCGACTGTTGCTTAACCGCAGAGTCCGCACTATCCCTGACCACAATCAGAGCGAAGTCCTGGCTTTCCAGCGCTATCCGCACAACCTGCACAGCACAACCCGGTCAACTCCACCAAACCGCGCGGACACCAAAAGGCAGTCCGCAGCAAACTATGCGGGCTCAAGTTACTGTTCACTTACGCATGGAGGTTAATGAGATTCCTATTCCTGATGTGACATGGGTCCTATTTATAGGCACGATGATGAGTGTGGTCACCGCCCTAGCCGATAGGATAACCGCCACATCCTGCAGCAAGACTTCTCCACAGATCGCAGATATATACCAGTCTGTCGCACCTGTGCAAGATAGCCAGCCTGTCTAGCTTCTCCAAGGCCGGACACAATCTCCAGTCCGCCTTGTCTCCAAAAGACAAGCCACCAAGACATCACCAAGGCCGGACATCAACAACAGTCCGCCTTGTCATCGAGGGCCAAGCCAGGACTGCCACAGCCGGACTCCGCAGCAACAGTCCGCCAATCCGCGGACACAGCACCAGCCCGCTTATCCCGAGCCCGCAGCCTCGCCACCAAGGCACTGCCGGACTCAGCGGACACACAGCATTAGTCCACCAATCCCGAGCCCACGGCTTCACCACAAAGGCAACAGCTGGACTCAGCGGACACCCGGCTTCAGTCCGCACATCCCGAGCCCACGGCTTTGTCGCAAAGGCACCTGCCGGACTTAGCGGACATGTCGATCCAGTCCGCACATACTGCGGACAGCTCTAGCCTGCATATCCCTACAGACATCCCAGTTTGCATACCTTGCAGACTTCTCCAGTCCCATATCCTGCAGACTGCTCCAGTTCGCATATCCCAACTCCACAGCCACACCAGTAAGGCAGTTGCCGGACTCAGCGGACTCCAGCTCTAGTCCGCACACAGTTGCGAACACAACCTCCAGTCTGCTTATCCCCAAACTCGCAACCAAGGCAAATGCACTTCTGCCGAGATGGGCGGACTGAGAAGCAGTCCGCGCTCCACTACGCGATCTCCCCGGACTGAGCCAAACATGGACTTGGTTCCGACCCAACCAAGTCCACACCACTGGCCACAAGGGCTAGTCCGCACTTATGGGCGGACATTGGATCCAGTCTGCCTCTCCCGGCGAGCTCCAGTATCAGTCCACACTGATTGGCGGTCTCTGCGGCTTCCAAATGTCGCTGCACCAGAGCAAGACCAAGACAACTGCCAAACCGGTCTGTCGAGCTCCAGTTCTTCAGTCCGCTTCATGTCGGACTCCACGGCTAGAGTTTCTATCCGCCCAGTTACTTTCTGGGATCCAACTACCTGCTGAGCACAAGCCGGCCTGGCTAACCGCCGCTGCTGTCCGCGTAGTCTGCGCGAATAGACCGCCCAGGCCGCTACAGAACAAACTGTCTGCAACATCCATGCCGACCTAGCAGTCCGCCAACCCTATCCACATAGTCCACGCTGATAGGTTCTAGTGCTCCATTCACCCACTTTCACTTCACAAATTTCAACACTCCCCCTTGAAGTGAGAAGTGGTGAATAACTCCAGCAGCTCACGTAACCTTGCACCTGATCCCTCCGATAGCATCTACAAAGAAATGTCCAAGACATAGTCCTCGCCCCGTATATCATGGACCATGAGGGAGCCCTCCAGCATCTCCCAAAAGGAGTCATGCTTCCCCCTGCCTTCTTCTTCAGCTTCAACCTCCACTCATGCATCACAGGAGTATCACCAACAACCTTGGGAACAAAAGCCCAAGCCTCGTTACCTCTGAGAGAAGTCACCTCTTCAGCCTTGTTGTCAACCACCTCCTTGATTCTAGTGGGGTCATCACAGCCAGAAGGTACTCGCTCGACCTGAGGGCTAGCAAGGAAACATGGGACCAAGCCCGTCGTGTTCCCTTCACTATATCGAGCTGGTGGCTTACTGATCCTCTTCGATCTCCGAAGAACCTGATCATGACTAACCACCTCCGCTGCTCCTGAACCAGCTCCGTTCCCGGGCAAACCCAGAACAATGCTCCCCTTGCTTCCTGAACAAGACGCCTCCTCACTGGAACCAGGAGCACTTGGAGCAACGCTCCCCCTACTTCCTGAACCAAAAGCCTCCGCTCTCGAACAAGAACTACCTGGAATATTGCTCCCCCTGATTATTGAACTGGAAGCCTCCGCCTTTGAGCCAGAAGTACCTGGAGCATCGCTCCGCCTACTTCCTGACCCTGACATTTTTTCCCCAGAGCTAGAACAACCTGGAGCTCCTGGTGAATCAGGCAGCTCCACCTGAACCTTAGCAGCAGCCTCCTTCAGCCCACCATCTGACCTGCTCATCTCTAGCTCCTCATAAGAGCTATCCTAGTACGACATCAACTCATCGAAGACAACATCTCTCGACACGATGAGTCTCTTCATCGCAGGATCCGTACACCTTCATCTTCTCCTCTGCTCATCATACCCAACAAAGACTAGCTTCGTCTTGAGAGTATCCGGAGTGTGTACGTAGCAGATAGATCCAAACACCCTTAGGTGCTTTACACTGGGCTTCACTCTGAACATCAGCTCATAAGGATTCTTCACAATGATCAGACTAAGAGGCATCTGATTGATGACATGAGCAGCGCGGGCCATTCCTTCTGCCCAAAGGGCCTTAGGAACGCCTTTACTCTGAAGCCAACACTTGCAGGTCTCCGTTAACACTACCTTGCTGTGAAATATGTCCACAAGAAAGCTCCTTCCGGATCCCTTGCTTCCTGCAAAAGTTTTGAGAACTTGGTTGAGCCAAACTCACCACTGATACTTGTCCTCAACTTCTTGATCCTCAGGCCAAGCTGGCCTTCCACAAGCTTCTTAAACTCCACAAACAAGCGCATCATGTTGGACTTCTTCTTCATGAAGTATACCCAAGTATACATTGAATAGTCATCAACCAATATCAACATGAACCTACTGCCTTCAAGACTGGCGGTGACGGTCGGTCCAACCAGAGCACAATGGACAACCTCCAAAGGTGCTTTACATCTGGATTGTGCCTTATCAACCATAAAGCGATAAGCTTCACTTTGCTGACATCCCGCACACCCCTGACCATCACCATAGGATGACAATCTAGTCAAGCCTCTTATGAGTCTTCTTTCCGCCATTGTTTTCAGCTTGTCCATCCCTACATGCCCCAGTCTTTCATGCCAGATAGCTGCACTATCACTCGCCTTCATCCGATCAGTGCCAGAACTTATTGAAGACCCAACAAAGTTCTTCTCCTTGCCTCCAACATGAGCTACGTTCGTCGGGAGCAAGACAACCTTGCACTATTTCCTGAGATGACCATGTTGCTTGCATTTATAGCACCTTGGTCCTTCCTTCCTCTTCCCATCACGCCTAGGAGAAACACTTCTCTCTTACTGATATGAAGTAGAAGGACCATCCTCTGCAGCAACCTTCACCTCATTCCTGAACAACCCATCAAGGGAAGTCCAAACCTCCGCAGCCGACCGACATCCACTGATGTGGTCCAAGAGCTCCGATGAGATCACCTGCTTGAGAATAGACTCTGCTTTCGCATTTGTCTCCTTCCAAGCTCTTATCTCTTCAGCATTGCCAGCAGTAGCCTCTTGTCTTTCTGCTCCGCATACAACCTCCCAAAGGTCCTCGCCAAGAAGAAAGCTCTTCATACAAGACTTCCACCTATCAAAGTTCGTCTCTGTAAGGAGATCAATTCCAAGACAACTTGTATCTTCCACTGGCATGGTTCTACCACTGGTTCCCTCTTCAAAGAGTAACAACCACTTCAGTTGAACGCTGCTTATCCACTCCAATCCAGCTCTGATACAATGTTAAAATTCAACAACCTGGCACTACTACTACGTTGAATTTTCTCCAAGTGGTCAACAAGATAGCCTGATGCTAAATTAATATTCTCATCACTATCAAGATCACACCTTGATCACGAGAAAAAATTCCCTGGAACCTGGAGTGAGCAGGGGTTATCTCAACTGAAGTCAATCAACCAGCAACACATGCAGTACAAGAGTCTTATTGATTAACAACAATTCTCTTTATATAGCGAGACATACATGGCGAGACATGCTTCACCAAACAACAACCCAAGGGAAAGCAGAGACCTACAAAAACAAGACAAGAGAAACAAGCCGCGCGGACTCAACACTAAGCTGCCGATCTACTGCTGTGGAGTCCGCAAAGTCCGCCAGGTCGCCAGACCGCAACCCAAGCCTCGCGGACTACCCCTTATTCCAATGCTAGCTCTAGACGCCGATCTGCAAGCCGCCTGACTGCGAGGTTGCCTAGCCGCCAGACCGCACATGCTGCGTTGCCGAACAGAACAGTCCGCCTGAGGCAGGCGACTTCTTGAACCCCGAACTAAGTTGCCAAAGAGAATATCGTCCGGTCGATGTCCGCGACCTGCTGTTTTCCGCATGTTGCTTAACCACAGAGTTCGCACTGTCCCTGACCTCAATCAGAGTCAAGTCTTGGCTTTCCAGCGCTATCCACACAACCTGCACAGCACAACCCGGTCAACTCCACCAAACCGCGCGTACACCAAAAGGCAGTCTGCAGCAAACTATGTGGGCTCAAGTTACTGTTCACTTACGCATGGAGGTTACTGAGGTTCCTATTCCTAATGTGACATGGGTCCTATTTATAGGCACGATAATGAGTGTGGTCACCGCCCTAGCCGATAGAATAACCTCCACATCCTGCAGCAAGACTTCTCTGCAGTCTACGGATACATACCAGTCCGCCGCACCTGTGCAAGATAGCCAGCCCGCCTAGCTTCTCCAAGGCCGGACACAATCTCCAGTCTGCCTTGTCGCCAAAAGCCAAGCCGCCAAGACATCACCAAGGCCGGACAGCAACACCAGTCCTCCTTGTCGCCGAGGGCCAAGCTAGGACTGCCACAGCCGGACTTCGCAGCAACAGTCTGTCAATCCGAGGACATAGCACAAGCCGCTTATCCCGAGCCCGCAGCCTCACCACCAAGGCACTGACGGACTCAGCGGACACACATCATCAATCCGCCAATCCTGAGCCCACGGCTTTGCCACAAAGGCAACAGCCGGACTCAGCGGACACCCGGCTTCAGTCCGCACATCCCGAGCCCACGGCTATGCCGCAAAGGCACCTGCCGGACTCAGCGGACACGCCGATCCAGTCTGCACATACTGCGGGCAGCTCTAGTCTGCATATCCCTGCAGACATCCCAGTCCGCATACCTTGCATACTTCTCCAGTCCGCATATCCCGCAGACTGCTCCAGTCCGCATATCCCAAGTCCACAGCCACGCCAGCAAGGCAGCTGCGGGACTCAGCGGACTCCAGCTCCAGTCCGCACACAGTTGCGAACACAACATGCAGTCCGCTTATCCCCAAACTCCCAACCAAGTCAAATGCACTTCTGCCGAGCTGGGCGGACTGAGAAGCAGTCCGCGCTCCGCTACATGATCTCCCTGGACTGAGCCAAACATGGACTTGGTTCCGACCCAACCAAGTCCACACCACTGGCCACAAGGGCCAGTCCGCACTTACGGGCGGACACTGGATCCAGTCCGCCTCTCCCGGCGAGCTCCAGTATCAGTCCGCACTGACTGGCGGTCTCCGTGGCTTCCACATGCCGCTGCACCAGAGCAAGACCAAGGCAACTGCAAAACCGGTCTGCCGAGCTCCAGTTCTTCAGCCCGCTTCATGCCGGACTCCGCGGCTAGAGTTTCTATCCGCCCGGTTACTTCCTGGGATCCAACTGTCTGCTGAGCACAAGCCGGCCTGGCTAACCGCCTTTGCTGTCCGCGTAGTCCGCGCGAACAGACTGTCCAGGCCGCTACAGAACAAACCGTCTGCAACATTCCTGCCGACCTAGCAGTCCGCCAACCTTGTCCGCGTAGTCCGCGCGGATAGGTCCAAGTACTCCATTCACTCACTTTCACTTCACAAATTTCAACACCATGACCCTCCAGAAAACTATAAATATCCTCTCAGGTGTTCATTTGAAGGCAAACAATTCCAAAGGCATGAGTGAGCTCTGAGGTTTTCTGGCGGGATTGTGGACTTGGGCCGATTCTTCGCTCAAGAATTCTCTCTGCTCTTCTCCTTGCACTAAGACTCCAACACACTCTAAGTTACAGCAACTGCCTTCGCGAGTGCGTTCTCATCAAGGCTTCGCTTCAACAAGAGCGCTCCCTCCAGAAGCTCCGTGGACTTATAGACTTTTCCAGTTGGAACGCTCCCATAAAGGTTTCGTGAGTTCAGCAACATTGAAAGGCCGGAGCGCTTCCATCGAGCCTCCGATGACTTAGTCATTTTTTCTCATTTTCTGTACTTAGCACCTGTAACGGAGTAGAGGCATGTCTCCATTCGAGATGAAATCAATCTTTGTTAAACTCCAAGAAATTAATGGATTTTGGCTCGGCCCAATTCCAGCCACGTGGTTTTTTCACTTTTTCCGGATTTTCCGCATAAAATGCTCTTTGTCATTTGATGCGGTTCATTTTCACTGTTTGCGCGCCTGGTCCAATTCCGAGCTAAAAAGATCTGAATTCTCCGGTCCGATAAAAGACCGGACGACCTACAACACGAGTAATGATCGGAATTGGACTTTGTTGTGTGTTATTGTCTTTTTTGGTATTGGCAGTTAAAGTTTTACCTTCATTCTGAACTTCTTTATTTTGAACTCCTTTTATAATGTTGATTTGTGGATGTTAAAGTTGCACTTTCATAACAATGTATTGTTGATGTTTATATATTTTGTTTGTTTATTACATATTCAATTTTTCATAATGATTGAGAAAATAGAGCAACAATTAACAGATGATGAGGAATTTGCACTAATGTTTACTCAGAATGTGATGGCTATATGTTATTTCAATATGTGTTTCATATATGTCGTGCTTGGATGGGAAGACTCCACTCATAATAATCGCATATTTCATCACTCTTACAGGGATGCAAGATGTAACTTTACATATCCACCTCAAGATGAGACTTCATTTTCTCTAGTTTGCAAGATGTCCTGAAATATATATATTACACACACTATAACATATATTCTTTTTAAAGAAAAATATTATCTAATAGATGTTGGCTATTCATTACAAAAAGGGTTATTGAAGTCGTATCCTAAAACTAGATATCATTTGTTTGATTTTGTAGGCGGTTCAAGTCTGATTGAAGAACGTCATGAAATGTTCAGTAACGCTCACTTTTCGCTTCGAAGCATTACTGAAAGAACATTTGGTGTGTGAAAAAAAATGAGGTCTCCTTCGAGAGATGTCACAATATAAATTGTCAAAACAATGTGTGATTGTGATCACTACAATTAGAGTTGTCACAATTTCGGTTCGGTTCTGGTTCAACAAAAATTGTTAACTGAACTGTTAAGAGAAAAATTCTTCAAATTATGATCAAAATTTTATTTGGTTTGAGTGATTATGGTCCCAATTTTTATTTCAATATAATTTTTGGAATCATCGTGTCAACGTTTCTGATTTTGATTCTGATTCAACAAAAATCAAAATCAAACCGATCACTAACGATTATATCGGGTTCTATGTGGTTAGGTTCGGTTCCAATCAGTTATACGTGGCATAAGTTTAATCATTATATAACTTTATAATTTGAGCATTTGACGCATTCACATATATTATTATCTCTTTAAAACTGCGTATTTGAAAAGAAATTTGTAATTCAAATGGTTCGAGCAATAATTTCATAGTTTCTTAAGTCTAGATATGTTAAAATTTAACTAATACATATTGTTGGGGATGACCCCCATTTTATAGAAATCGGGTGTGCACATAACCGGACACTTATGATCCTCACCTCAAAATAAGTGGTATCATGGGATTGACCGCACGCACGATCACGACCCCCGATCCCCCGCGCACTGATCCCACTACGCGTAATAGGCAAACCGCCGCGAGCTCCACCTCGCCGGCGGCGGGCGGCGGGCCCCCTCCCGGACGCCGGCCGCCCTCCCTCTCTCGCCACGCCGGACCCGGCCCCGGCCGAGGATGCAGACGCCCGGGCCGCACCTTGCTCGGCTCCCGGCGCGGCCAAGAGGGCGACCGAGCGGGCCGCCCGCTTCCTCGGCCGCCGGCACGGCCGCCCGGGCCGCCCCTTCCTCAGCCGCCGGGGCGGCCGCCCTGGCCTCCCCTTCCTCGACCGCTGGGGCGGCAGAGGGGGCAGCCGCCCGGGCCACCCGCGAGGGGACGGCCGCCCGGGCCGCCCCCTTCCTCGGCCGCCGGCGCGGCCAAGTGGACGGCCGCCCGGGCCGCCCTTCCTGGGCCGCCAGCGCGGCCCAGGGGGCGGCCCCCTAGGTCACCCCCTTCCTCGGTCGCTGGTTCGGCCCAGGGGGCGGCCGCCTGGGCGGCGGCCGTCCCCTTCTTCAACCGCCGATACAGCCAAGGGGACGGCCGCTCGGGTCGCCCCCTTCCTTGGCTGCCAGCGCGGCCAAGGGGGCGGCCGCCCGAGCCGCCCCCTTCCTCGGTCGCTGACGCTGCCAAGGGGACGGCTGCCCGAGTCGTCCCCTTCCTCGGCCGTCGGCGCGGCCAAGGGGACGGCCATCTGGGATGTCCCCCTCCTGGGCCGCTGGCGCGGCCGAGGGGGCGGCCGCCCCGCCCACCCCCTGTGACGACCTAGTGCCGACCCACTCTGGACCATACAAGGATCATTGTGGCCTCACTTGCATCGTCCGGGCTGCAGCCCAAGAATTCCAACCCATCTCCATCAACAGGCGGGTTGTTGGTGGTCACAGCCTCCCTTTGATGAAGCAAACTCGATAGTCAAGTGCGCACCACGGGTACTTTCCCGGAGGTCACCCATCCCAGTACTACTCCAGCCCAAGCACGCTGAGCTATGGAGCTTTTCCACTTCTAATCTCCAATTGAGAAGTGGAAAAACTCCATAGTTAAGCGTGCTCGGGCTGGAGTAGTACTAGGATGGGTGACCTCCTGGGAAGTCTCTGTGTTGCGCGCTTGACTATCCAGTTTGCCTCATCAAAGGGAGGTTGTGGCCACCAATAACCCGCCTATTGATGGAGAGTGGTTGGGTGCTTGGGTTACAGCCCGGACGATGCCAAAGAGGCCACAGTGATCCTTGTGTGGTCCAGAGTGGGTCGGTACTGGGTCGTCATAAAAAAGTGCACTTTTTTGTGACGACCAAGGCCCGACTCCACTCGGGACCACGTCCACCGAGGGAGACCCAGCGGGACCCAGCTGGCGTCGTCCGAGCTACAGCCCAAGAACCCCAACCCCTCTCCAGCCCACTAGCGAGTTGTTGGTGGCCACAATCTCCCTTTGATGAGTCAAACTCAATAGTCAAGTGCGCATCACGGGGACTTCCCAGGAGGCCACCCATCCCGGTACTACTCCAGCTTAATTGGTGATGAGCTATTGGAAAAACTCCATAGTTAAGCGTGGTCGGGCTGGAGTAGTACCGGGATGGGTGACCTCCTGGGAAGTCCTTGTGGTGCGCGCTTGAGTATCGAGTTTGACTCATCAAAGGGAGGTATGGCCACCAACAACCAGCTGGTGGGCTGGAGAGGGGTTGGGGTGCTTGGGCTGCAGCTCGAACAACGCCAGCTGGGTCCCGTTGGGTCTCCCTCGGTGGACATGGTCCCGAGTGGAACAGGGCCTTGGTCGTCACAAACAGCTCAATTGGTGATCAGAAGTGGAAAAACTTCATAGTTAAGCGTGCTCGGGCTGGAGTAATACTGGGATGGGTGAACTCATGGGAAGTCCCTGTGGTGCGCGTTTGACTATCGAGTTTGCCTCATCAAAGGGAGGTTGTGGTCACCAACAACTCGCAGCTCAATTGGTGATGAGAAGTGAAGGAAAACTCCAAAGTTAAGCGTGCTCGGGCTGGAGTAGTACTGTGATGGGTGACCTCCTGGGAAGTTCTCGTGTTGTGCGCTTGACTATCGAGTTTGCCTCTTCAAAGGGGGGTGGTGGCCACCAACAAACTGTTTGTTGATGGAGAGGGGTTGGATGCTTGGGCTGTAGCCCGGACGATGCCAGTGAGGCCACAGTGATCCTTGTGTGGTCCAGAGTGGGTCGTCACAGGGTCGTCACAAAAAATGCACTTTTTTGGGTTTTCGCTCCTATGAAAACTTTGAAAGTACCTATCCTAGCGTTTTTCGACGTTCTAGACCCATTTCGGGCCTCCGTTTTGCCAAATTCCAAACGGTTATTGCCTAATTTGCATTTTTTTCATACATGACCCGACTTTGACAAAAAATATCGATTTTTATGGATTTTGTCATTTCGAGTCTAATGGCAGACTTCATTTTACCAAATTCACATCGATCGCACCGAAAATTGCACATTTTATAACGAACTCTAATTTTAGCAAATTATATATCGATTTCTATGCTTTTTAAGGTTCTAGATTTACTTGCGAACTTTATTTTTCGAAATTTACACTGGTTGCGGCAAAAATTGTGATTTTTAATTACTATCTGATTATAATAAATAATATGTTAATTTTAAGGTTTTTCGGCCTTCTGAACCTAATCGCGGAGTGCATTTTTTGATATTCAGCTTTGTTGTATATGTTTGAACAAATTTATTACAGTAAAACGTAATTATTTAAACATAGAATAGTGCACCCCCTCTTTTGACCGCCGGCGCACGGCCAAGGGGAGCGGCCGCTCCGTCCCAGCCGTCGTCAGGGGTCCTCCCCTCGTCGGCAAACTCCGCGACAGGTTTGCTGGCCGCCCGCGGAGCCCCGCTCCCGTCGTCTGATCGTCGGGAAACATCCCCCACCGTCTAATTTACGCGTAACCACCCACTAACCGTCGAGTAAGTGGGGGAGGATTTAATTAATATTTTTTATAATTTATTTAAGTGATCTTCAAGTAGCGGAATACACGCATTAAACTATACTAAATGCAATTATGATGGTGGTTATGTTGTGCAGATAGCCGCGTAACCACTATAACCACCACCCGGAGCCTATAAAAGAAGCCCCAGACCTCTTCATTTCTCACATTTCTCTTCCGAGTCTTCTTTTTTCTTTAGATTGAAGCTCTGCCGAATTCCTTCTACGAGCAGCCTTCGAGCCACACCCGAGACGCATCCTAGCCACAGGCGGGTCAAGTCAAAGCCATCCGACGAAGCCAAAACGTTCAAGTTCTAAGCGGCCCCTGCAACTGCAAGTCCAGGTGCTCCGCCCCCCATCCAGAATCAGCAAGTCACTATCCGAAGACCACCAGCGCGAGGCGCAATTTGTAACAATTCCCGACGCGACGGCCTGTTGTCCTGTCGTCGTATGCCAAGTGTTCTCTCACCCAAAAATTATAACGAGAGGTTGTCTATCACCCTCAACTTCACAAACAAGCTGTAACCGTCAGGAAATGGAATTTGACCTGCACAAATCCGGACACATGGTTTTTTAACTAGTTGGGAGGTTTTCCACGTTAAAACTGTTTGTGTACAATCAACCTACTCTTTTTACTATGTGCGCGCTCGACCGTTCCGAGAGCTAAGATGGTGCAGGATATTCCGGTCCGATCGGGACATCAAGTTAGTCCGCAACACATATATACATGCAATAATATTTGATTTGACGCGCTGAATAAACAAAGAGTAATATTTCAATAAACATTAACATGCACCTTGACTACCACTACAATAAGGATGACAATAATAACTTGTTTTACATGTCAAGCAACCAAATTAAATTGACCATTACATGTGTCAATCATTGAACACTATCATGCTCGATGAGCTTGTTTTAAACCATATAATACTTTATGTAGAAAATAAAATAATCAGGTACGGTCGTAGGGATGAATCGACAAAACCTGGGGGTACTTCTTCATTTAAATTACCATTAAGGAAGGCTCACTTCACATATATTTGATAGACTTTGAGGCCTTTGTGAGCAGCATATGCTAGGAACAATCTGATTGCTTCGAGTCTGGCCACCGAAGAAAAAATCTAATCAAATCTGATCCCTTCTTCTTGTCGGTAACCTTGAGCTACAAGTCTGGCTTTATTCAAAACATCTGCTAATTAGTTCTTTCATCAAAGCAAACACCATTATTGGAAATCCGTTGGCAATCTATCTTCCTAATGAGCTAGATCGAACAATAAGTTGTACTAGTATTGTAAATGGCATTTGAACAGAACCTTGGATTTAATAGAATAAATATGAAATGAATGCTAATTCAAGAACAACAGTTAAAGGTTACCGGTACGCTGTTTGTGAATGAGTTTAGTCGCAAGCATGAAATGCAGAACAAAAAAGATTGTCGGATCTATGATGGATGTAGCGGCAGCTGCAACATTCCCTAGTTATTGAAGAAATAGAATCATATGAAGAGAAGGAGATGGAGCCAGGAAGGTTAAAAGAAATAAGCTCGGCAGGTAGTTGTTGGAGGCCCCTAAATTTGAAACCCTAATAGTGAGGTAGACAACGAACATTGTCGTAAGATTGTCTAGGAGGAGCCAGTCGAGGAGGTCGTTGATTCTGTATATAGATCTGAAGTCATAGTATAAATGTTAGAACAAACACTGTCAAAATGAGGAGAAGAAAATCTTCAGTGATCGAGCAAATAGAGCGAGATGGAAGCCTTCGGCGCAAAGAAGTGGGGAAATGGCCTAATGTCGTGCATCCGATATATGAGTATTTGAATCCTGTTAAGATCGAACGGCGCTGGAATCGATGGATGATATAAGTCTGGTTGTATGGATAATAAATCTATATTATTAATATTATAAATATTATTATACTAATAATAAATATATATTATAAAGAATAATAATGATATTGTAGTTCGTTTCGACTTCAATCTGGTTCGTATCGAGACAAAAAATCAGGAGAAGAAAATCTTCAGTGATCGAGAAGACATAGCGAGATGGAAGCCTTCAGCGCAAAGGTGCGGGGAAATGGCTTAATCTCGTGCATCCGATATGAGTATTTAAATCTTGTTGCAATCGAACGGCGCTGGAATCGATGGCTTATATAAGTCTGATTGTATAAATAATAAATCTATATTATTAATATTATAAATATTATTATTATATATTGTTATTATAAATATTATTATTATTATATTAATAATAAATATTATTATTATTATAAATATTATTATTATTATATTAATAATAAATATATATTATAAAGAATAATAATAATAAGATTGCGTTCGGCTTCAATCCGATTCGTATCGGGTCAAAAAATTTTGAAACCACCAGAGACATTTATCATCTAATTCTAGTTCCAGTTCCGGTCAGGCGCTCAGCACAAATACATTTGAAAAAATCTTACATGTATTGATCTAGAGTTTATCATGATGATGAGATTTTGATTTATCCCGAGGCTTATGAGATAGAGCACTGGGGAATCTTAGTAATGCACATCCTAGATAATGTTAACAGTTAAGGATTTGAGTAAACTTATATGACATCGTTAAGGGCCTGTTCAGCGGGATGGAAATGGTTTTCTGGAATTGATTTTGGGCCACAACAAAACCAATTCCCGTGTTCAGCGGGACGGAATTGGTTTTGGGCTAAATGCCGTCGGTTTTAACCTAACCTAAAAAAGCCGAGCCCCCAATTCTTATCTCCCCACCAAAGTTTTCGCGATTTTCATCTCCCCCGATCGCAGCCGACGGACGGTGTTCCGTCCTGACACCAGCGACATTCCTCCCCGATCGTCCTCTTTTTTCGCCGCAGGTATACCTTCTCCTCTTCTTCCTACTCTTCTCTTCTTCTTCACCGTCTTCGTCCGAGTCATCATATTCTCCCGCATTTTCCACTTCTTCCTCCTTTCAAATACAAAACTCACACATGTAATGTATAATGTTTTTACATACAAAAATAATTCGATTTCAATTAATTTTCTCACTAATACTATTTTTTATGTCAATTGAATTTCCTCTCCTCCCCGGGGTGAAACGGTGCTCGCCCGGCCAGCGTCAAAACGCCGGGTTCCGACCCTTTCACGCCGGCCGTTTTCAAAGGGAGCGCGCGAGTAGCATCCCAAACAAATTCCGCTGTCCCGTTCCCGCCGGAAGGGCGCCCCGCCGATTTGTCAAATAGAGCTTTACATTGCCGGGAAAAGCCCGTTTAGGCTCAGATTCGGGCTAGCCCAGACCGGGCTCTGAGGGGCCAACAAGGCCCCATATATGCTCAAAGCCCGGCCCGGCTATGCCTAGGCATGGTGACTAGCCTGGGCTTTAGCTGGCCAGGCACTAGGCAGGCCCGCCTAAACAGGCAAATTTAATATTAAAATCTTGCCTATATCAGTCCCAGTCTGGACCCAAACCGAGCCAGCCTTAGAGGCCTCCTAAGGCCCCCCTGTCAGAGCTGGTGCCCAAGCCCGGCTAAAGTCACAGTCCCGAACGAGGGTGGCAAAAATTTGTGCCCACCAGACTTTTTGAACAGGCCTATTTGAAACTGTTGAAAATTTGCTATTTTATTATCCAAGATTTTCCACCATTGTTTCTTCCAAAGAGTTTAAGCAATTCTCAATTTATGAACAATGAAAAATCTACTCTTACAAATAATTTTGGTAATTTTCTCATCATTCTCCAAAACAATAAATTTTGTCATCACTGTTTCCTCCAATGATTTTTCTATCCGCAGTCAAACCAAATAGAGCTAAATAGATCTTTGACACAGTAAAAGTTTGATAATGAACAAGGGTGCGTGACAGTGGCTAATGACTTGAAAAACAAATGATCAGAAAACAACAGCTTTTAAGTAATACTCCATACTTCAACAAGTCCAGAATTTAAAACAGGATCACAACACGTTCACACCACAACCAGGTTACAATGCCCAATACACCAAAACACCAGTTTCAAACCCCACACACAAAGACATCTCCAGGACGATCGACTAAAACCCACAAAAGCAGATGAAAAAAAAGACACAAATATGAGTTTCACAAACTCAATAGTCCTCACCTTCCTCCCCTTCCTCCCCCTCAGCAGATTCAGCACCAACTTCCTCATAATCCTTCTCCAGAGCAGCAAGATCTTCCCGAGCTTCCGAGAACTCACCCTCCTCCATTCCCTCACCAACATACCAGTGCACAAACGCACGTTTGGAGTACATGAGATCAAACTTATGATCAATGCGGGAGAACACCTCGGCCACACTGGTGGAGTTGGAGATCATGCACACCGCCCTCTGCACCTTGGCCAAGTCCCCTCCAGGAACAACAGTCGGCGGCTGGTAATTGATTCCGCACTTGAATCCTGTCGGGCACCAGTCGACAAACTGAATCGTCCTCTTGGTCTTGATGGTGGCAACTGCAGCATTCACATCCTTGGGCACCACATCACCTCTATACATTAGGCAGCAAGCCATGTACTTTCCATGGCGAGGATCGCACTTGGCCATCATAGACGACGGCTCAAAGGCGCTGTTGGTGATTTCAGCAACGGATAGTTGCTCATGGTACGCCTTCTCTGCAGAGATGACAGGAGCGTAGGATGAGAGCATGAAATGGATCCTCGGGTATGGAACCAGGTTGGTCTGGAACTCAGTGACGTCCACATTCAGCGCGCCATCAAACCTGAGCGAGGCGGTGAGGGATGAAATCACCTGAGAAACCAGACGGTTCAGGTTGGTGTAGGTGGGACGCTCGATGTCAAGAGAGCGCCTGCAAATGTCGTAGATGGCCTCGTTGTCAAGGAGAATGGAGACGTCAGTGTGCTCAAGGAGGGAGTGCGTGGATAGGACACTGTTGTAAGGCTCAACAACAGATGTGGAGACCTGAGGGGATGGGTAGACCGTGAACCCAAGCTTTGATTTTTTGCCGTAATCAACAGAGAGTCTCTCGAGAAGAAGAGAACCGAGGCCTGAGCCTGTTCCACCGCCGACGGCATTGAAGACAAGGAAGCCCTGAAGGCCGGTGCAGTTATCAGCGAGCTTCCTGATACGGTCAAGGCATAGGTCAACAATCTCTTTTCCAACTGCAATCAAAACAAAAATGAGTTTTTTTGTGTGAGTATATTACATTTAGGAGAAGTTCTCAATGCTTGTAAAATAGAGAAACGGGGAGCTGCTATGGCAAGTACTTGTATAGTGGCCACGAGCAAAGTTGTTGGCGGCGTCTTCTTTGCCGCTGATGAGCTGCTCGGGGTGGAAGAGCTGACGGTAGGTGCCAGTTCTAACTTCATCAATAACAGTGGGCTCGAGATCTACAAAAATGGCACGGGGGACATGCTTCCCGGCACCTGTCTCACTGAAGAAGGTGTTGAAAGCATCGTCTCCTCCGCCAACGGTTTTATCACTTGGCATCTGGCCATCAGGCTGAGAGAAGATCCAATCTCAAATCAATTAAATAGATATTCCATATAATTTATCTAATGCAACGGAGAAGGAATACAAATTAAAAAAAAAATGATTTGCACAGAATACATAAGTTCTATACCCTAATAATTAGGCAGAAGATTTTAACAGAACGGGGGCAATTCAAATGCAAGCCACGGATCTAACATGTAATTTGAAGTTCTTCATTACGATTGGTTCAAGAGATCAAGGAGAGACATAATAAAATTCAAACACACCAATTTGCAAAAAAAAATATCGCAAACTTTCATATATAAGGAAGTAAAACATATGAACTAGGCATTGTATTGTAGTAAGTAGATCTAGGGTACCGTACAGATAATAAAGCATATATGATCCATAGATCTGCAAATTTAAATTGCACATTGATGTGAGCAGCTTTATATTCGAATACACTAGATCTAGAGAAAATATTAAGTAACATACGACTCTAGACAGATCTCGCGATCATTAAGAATCTGTGACTATCATATTCAAACGAAAGATAAATCGAATGGCGAATTCAAGATAACGGAGCCTTCACCGGTTACAAATTAGGTTAAAAACACCCATACAGAAGAAACATACGTTGGTAGATACCCCACAATTGCAGATAATTGCGAGGTAACATCGTGGATCTAAGTAATAGAACAGCCATAAGAAAACTTAGAAACGAAAACCACACATTTTCAAAAAAGTAGATCTGATGATGAAATGGTACCTGAATGCCATGCTCAAGACAGTAAAGCTCCCAGCAGGCATTGCCAACCTGGATACCGGCCTGGCCGATGTGGATCGAAATGCACTCCCTCATTTTCAAACGGAAACGAAGAAGCACGATGAACGGGGGAGAGAAAGGAAGAGAAGAGAGATAGATGGATCTAGGGTTCGGCGTATACGAAGACGCCTCTTCCAATGCCCTTAGCAGAAGCGTCTCGTTGTCAATTTAAAGAAAGAGGGACGAGGGGCGAAAAGGGAATTATGGTAGGTCATTTTAACCATAGCTTCTTAACCGCGGTTAAACTAACGGCAGAGATGCTGCCAGCGACGAAGGCATGTGCGCCGTCTTAGCTAACCTGAGATAATGAACGGTCATATTTGCCGCCCGTTTTCAATATGGGATGAATAGGAGGCTTCATTGTCTCTGTAATTACGATCTGCCATGAAATTCAAACGCAGCTTTTACTTCCGTTTGATCTTCAGCGGACGAAGAAGATGCATGGTTGGTGAGAAAGTGAACTGGCACCCGGCCGGCTTTTTCAAATGTTTCCAAATGCCACACGCCCAGGCCCCATGACATCCGAACTGTATATATTTTTGAATTTAAAATTATAATTAATATATACAAATTTTAATCTTAATAATGCGTCCCCGGTTCTCCCAGAATTTATCCTCGCCAAAAGCCCAAGCCCACGCCCTTTTCTTGACTTCAAGAAAAGGGCGTGCACACAGCGCTAGCATGCATCCGGAGGTGCGAAAGGCGCCTACACGCCTGCGAGCAGAAGGCGACCGCGTGTGCACCCCATGCGAACGCGCCCGTGGGGAAAAGGCATCCGTGCGTGCGCGTGACTATTGAGCGTGCATGAGTGCCTTCTCCGTGCGGGCCCAGACCGCTCGGGAGGAATGTTCGTCATTTCATGAAAATTAGTGATCATTCGCCAACTCAAGGTTCTGTCAGACGCAATTACCAACGTATTTGTATAACCCCGTATCCGGCGAGTGGGGTCAGCAGGAGTCGGTCCAGTCATTTTGACGCAGTCCAAGTCCCAAGCGAGTTGGAAGGGAGGCGAGGGCTCTGCAGCCTCGACGACTCGCCCAGGAGGGGTGGAACAGGTATGGGGCTAGTGGAGCAAGTAGGCTCTCACTCGCCCCTAATTCTTGTCAATGGCAGGCGAGTGAAGCAGGTCAGGCCCGCACTCTCCCAGGGCCAAAGGGAGGCGGCGAGTGTCAGCCCCAACAAACACTCGCTGCCCCTGGCGAGTGAAAGCTTCAAGGACCACTCGCCCAGTAACATGTGCAATCCAGGCGTTGAGTGGGACGAGTTTTGTCGACGCCTTCAGCTCGCTTGACGTTGAGTGAGGCGCGCTCTGCCGACGCCTTCAGCTCGCTTGGCGTTGAGTGAGGCGCGCTCTGTCGACGCCTTCAGTTCCTTAGTGTTGAATGAGTCGAGTGTTGGCAACGCCTTCTGCTCTTGGCGTTGAGTGAGGCTTGTTCTGTCAACACCTTCAGTTCCTTAGCGTTGAGTGAGGCTAGTTCTGTCAACGCCTTCAGTTCCTTGGCGTTGAGTGAGGCGAGTGGCCTTGGATCTCGCATTTACCCATGATGGGGTGTCGCGGAGGCGAGTGCATGGTTTACCTTAGCACTCGCCCCTTTAGGCGAGTGATGCCTTCATGGGGCACTCGCCCAGTAAGGTCTAGAGGTAAAATTACATGGATGCCCAGGAAGGACTGCGAATAGTCATCTAGAATAGCTGAGTTTGGCTATTGGCAGACCGCTGTTGGATGCATATAACCATTCAGAACAGCGGAGTTACGTTATTTGCAAGCTTTTCAGTTCTCTTACTCATGTCTTATAACGCTTTCTGAGGTGCTCTTAGCTCAGCACAGGCTAAGGAGGAGAAGCGCTCTAAGATCTTTTGGGTGTGCGGTGGGACCTCCGTGTTGGAGCTTTGGGTCAGTTTCAAGTTCTAAGTCTTCGGCCAGCCATGCTTGCTCGGCAAAGTAAGTGTGTGGTCACACCTTCCCCAAGGGTTTGGACTTTACCGAAGCCGGTTTCCGGTTTCAACAGTGCCCATTCAGAAAACTATAAAAGGCTTTTAAACCTTCATTTGAAGAGAAACAACTTCAGAGATCAAAAAGAACTCTAAGATTTTCTCACGATAACGTGTGACTTAGATCGTTCCTTCGCTCGGAATTTGCTATGCACCCTCTCTAATCCGCTCAAAGCTCGCTTGAACTCTTTATTAAGCCCGGGAGAAGGCACCAAGAAACGCTCTCGTAGACACTTCGTGGAAGCTCTGTGGACTTCATTTTTTTTCTTCCCTTTTCTGTGCTCAAAGCTTATAATGAAGAGCCGGTATGCCACCCTCCGAGAAACACAAACTTGTAAATAAAAAAGAAATAGTGGATTTTGGCCCCGCACAGATCCTACCATAAGGTTTTTCATCCTTTTCAGATTTTCCACATTTTAAAAAGGATAATTTTAATGGCAAACCAAAATTGGATATTGGCAAACCAGACTTATTTTATAAGACTCTTTTTTTCTTTCTTAAGCCATAACACCTAAAAACAAGTCAAACCCTAAATTCTCGTTCATGGACTTATCTCCTGAACGCGATGCCTGAAGCGTCCCGACCGCACCGATCACATGTCACCGTCCCATTCCAGGTCGATGTCACCACCCCTGACAAGCTCCGTCGGTTCGTGTCCTCTGATGCTCGACACCTCGCACCGTTTCTCGCCTCCGCCTATTCCACCCTCTAACCTAGGTACTGTTTCATGAACTTCTTCGAGACAGGCTTCTTCCTCTTGGGAAGGAGCATTTTTTTAGCATAAACGTACAGGATGTAGTTGCCCAAGAAGAAAATGAACAGCAAAGAGACCACCACTACAAGAACCACCAGCCCGGTGTTTAACCCTTTTCGCTACGCCCTCCATGTTGATGGTGTTTCCTTGTTTATCATGAGAGTGGCTACTTCAAATTTTACCTATATCGCTAAGAAAAATAATAATTTAGCAAGTTCTTCCGTTTAATATTATTTTTATGTCAGTTTTGTTGTCAAATAGTCGCATAGAAGTTGTAATTTATTCATAAAAAAGCACATTATATACAATATCAACACACAATTGTCATATGTTTTACATAATACGCAGAAAAGCAGGTGGAGAATTATGTATATGTTTCGGAAATTCATGGAAATTATATTTCTTCAATCATGTCATTCATGTGTATGCTTATTAATGGATTTTTATGTGCATTTTTTGGGAATTATGTATATTATTGTGAATATTATATAACATAGCTAGTTTTGATTTTATTTTATTTTCACTTGTGTTGGGGATGACCCTCATTTTATAAAGGTTGGGTGTGCACATTACCACATACTCATGATCTCCACCTCAAAAGAGGTGGAATCATCGGATTGACCCCGCGCGTGATTACCGTGTCCGATCCCCCGCACACCGATCTCATTACGCGTAATGGGCAAACCGCCCGGCCACAGCCGAGGGGGCGGCCGCCCGGGCCGCCCCCATGCTCGCCCGCCGGCGCGGCCACGGGGACGGTCGCCCGGGCCGCCCCTTCCTCGGCCGCCCGCCACAGCCAAGGAGAGTGGCCGCCCGGGCAGCCCCCTTCCTCAGTCGTCAGTGTGCGGCCGAGGGGAGCGGTCGGGGGCCCACCATGGCCGCCGTCGGCCGTCCTCCCCTCGTCGGCGAATTTGGCGACGTGTTCGCATACCGCTCGTGGAGTCCCGCCCCCGTCATCTGATCGATGGGGGCGCTCCCGGCCGTCCGATCCACGCATAACCACCCACTAACCACCAGGTTATTGGGGGGGAATTTAATTAATTTTTTATAATTTATTTAAATGGTGTTCAAATAGCGAAATATGTGCCTTTAAACTATACCAAAAATAATCATGATGGTGGTTATGGTGTGTGGATAGCCGCGTAACCACCATAACCACCATCCAGAGCGTATAAAAGGAGACTCAGGCCTCCTCATTTCTTATTTTTCCCCTCCGAGTCTTCTTCATCCTCACGTCGGAGCTCTGTTGAATTCCTCCTACGAGCAGCACTCAAGCCGCACCCGAGCTACATGTGAGTCAAGTCAAAGCCACTTGACGTGGCCAAATCTCCCAAGTCCCAAGTGGCCCCTTCAACCATAAGTCCAGGTGCTCCACTCCACATCCAGAATCAGCAAGTTGTTATCCGAAGACCACCAGCGCAAAGCACAATTTGTAATAACTCCCGATGCGATGGTGTGTCGTCTGTCGTGTGCCAAGTGTTCTCTCATCCCAAAGCTGTAACGAGAGGTGGCCTGCCACCCTCGACTTCATAAACAAGCCGTAACAACCAGAGAATAGTGAACTATGACCGGCACAGATCCAGTCATGTGATTTTTTACTTAGTTAAAGGGTTTTTTCACGTTAAAACTGCTTGTGTACAACCGACATACTCTATTAATTGTGTGTGCACTAGACCGTTCCGAGAGCTAAGACGGTCCAGGTTATTCCGGTCCGACCGGGACGTCGAGTTAGACCGTAACATTTTGGCACCGTATGTGGGAAACGAGTTCCCAACATCCTCAAAGAACTGTACCCTCTGTACAACGGTACTCAAGATAGAACATTCAACCATGCAGTTTCTAAGGAGCAGCTTCAGTGGCAAAAAGAAGCGTCTGGACAGCTGAAGCATCCGTCCCAGGAGGGCGCATCGAGCCAGCCCCTTCCCGCGTCGATAAAATTGATCAAGGGCTACCGTGGGCAACCTAGAGGGCATGTTTGCCAAACACGCCTCCCAAATCAACGAACTCCATGGCATAATGTTCGCCATATGTCAAGAAGTAAAACCGTCTTTCGCGCCACCGTTCGTGCAGGAGTCACCCCCACCAGAAGAACTCTTCGCCACGACCAATGTAACACCCCCTATCCGTCGCATAGCATATAGCAGTAGGTTCGGCCGGGGCCCGACGCCATATACCACAGACAGACTGGGTGGTTACTCATGGAAACCATCCAACCAATCATAACGTCCTACACAGAACATTCTAGCGGAAGCAGTTTATAAAAGTTGCAATAAAGAACCCAGCTCAAAATCATGAATGTTTACTAATACCAAATAGTAATGTTGTACATACACAAGAACAGGCCTTAAGGCCTTACAAATGGTTCACCGCTTGATATTACATGATTTACAAACCACGGCACGCAGGCCGGTCATACATGAATAAAAGCAGAGTAAACACTCCAATTAGGCCTTCGAGGGCCGGCTTCGCAATTTGGGTTTTAGCCCGCTATTGACCGCTTGGTCCAGCAGCACATGCAATATAACAAACCACCGCACGGTGGCAAAGCAAGGCAACGGTCAGCAATGCTGACCAAATTATAACGATCTCGCCCCCAACTCGAGGCGGTGAGGCTCCTTCCCTGCATTTTAATTAGCATAAACGAGCAAAATAACAATATTCATTTCATCACAGGCGTAGGCTCATACGGCCACACACCCCCGTGCACTCAGGGCACATTCTCGGTGAACACAGTCTAAGTCTGCCGACTCACCACCATCCCTTTGGACGGTCAAATCAATGAGCAATTTGTCTTCCCGACATGGGTCACGGTAATTAAAACCATAAACCGCTGAAGACCCTCATCTATGGCCAACGGCAAGTGCCACGTAACTTTAGGTCTCTTTAACCCGAACGAATAGAACGGATACGGTTCCATCTGACCCGTGCTCACATCGCAACGGTAATTTAAACCATATGCGCAGGTCAGACTTCTCCCGAGTCCCGTTTCCATCACAATTCACATAACCGGTTATGTTCAAGTTGGCTCTCAGGCCACCAAGTTGGCAAGATCACGCATCCGCCCAGTTTCCGGGTGCACCTTTGGGTTAATCCCCAAGACTCCCTGTTGAAATCTACCGTGTAAAAAACCCGAAAAACAACCAATAGCATGGAGTCTTCTCCGGCATTATGCAATGCAACATCACCGATCCAGACCAACATGTCCGGATAGGCATCACACATCATGTCTATGTCCGTTCTCGCTTACGGACTCTACACAACGGGGACTTTACATATCTACCCGAAGGAACGCCTCCAACTCACCGCAAACTCGCGAGAGCGGGCTTCCTATGCAAAGAAGGAGAGCTTCACATACTCAAGAAGAGAATCGTTACCTAGCGTTCTTCTTTGGCGCCATGGAAGAGTAAGCGGATGAAAAGCACCGCACTCTCTTCGCCTCCGTGGATCCGGAGTCGGCTCGAGATTTGGAGCTTCGAAGCTCCTCCAATGGCCGGATCTAGCTTCTTCCTTCCTTGGCTCTCCTCTCTCTCTAAGCTTTAGAAAGATAACACTCAAGTAAAAGTGAGGGTTTCAAGGGTCCAATCCGGGTATATCCCATCAGGAACAACCCCCAGCCGTTGGATTCCAACTTAAAGAAACGAACGGCTTTGATTCGGGCCTAAAATGTACAATCTGGACTGAACACGCCTGACACACGCCCGTGTCCAGGGCCGTGTGCCTCATTCGCATCAAAATCGACGCGCCTGGAACAACACACGGGCATCGGACACGCCCGTGTTCGACCTGACACGCCGTGTTCCACTGACACGGCCGTGTGGTCAGCCGTGTACCCCCATCGATTTATCCCGAAAACAAACCGAGAACTACACGGGTTCTAGGACACGCCCGTGTCCTAACCCGTGTCTACCTCAACACGCCTGGGCTCCAGGCCGTGTGACACGGTCTCGACACTCGACACTTCGTCGAGCGAATTTCATCGACCTCACGACACGGCCTTGGACACGCCCGTGTCCTAGGCCGTGTGCCTTGTCTCGACACATCGTCGAGCAAAATTCGTCGAACGAGTGTCGACACGGGTCGACACGCCCTGCGACACGCCCGTGTCACAGGCCGTGTGCCATGTCTCGACACTTCATCGAGCACAAAGTGTCGACTTCGCGGGCTGAGTGTCGACACGAGTCGACCACGCCCTGCGACACGCCCGTGTCGCAAGCTGTGTGCCCTATCTCGACACAACGTCGAGTGAAATTCGTCGACCTCTCGACCAACTCGACGACACAAGCCTGACACGCCCGTGTCCCAGGACGTGTGCCTCCTGCCAGAACCCAAAACTGGCCTAAAACGTCACTTGTCGCTCTTTTGAGTTTCGGGGCATTACACTCTCCCCTTTTAAAAGAATTTCGTCAACGAAATTATATAAAGGAAAAGATATGTACAAAACCAAAATTTGTACCTGAGCGGTAACAACTCTGGATACTCGTCAAGCATAGTCTGCTCTCGTTCCCAAGAGAGCTCCTCACGACCGCAATTGTCTCATCGGACCTTGACCATCCGGATCTCTTTATTGGCGTAGCCGCTTGACCTCCGAGTCTTCAATCCGCACGGGCTTGACTTTTGTCGTCAGCCCACTATCCACCGGCACTTGATCACCGCGATCACTTGCAAAGGCTCTTGCACTGCCTTCCGAAGCACCGAAATATTGGAATACATCATGTAATCCACAAGCTCCACTGAAAGCTTCAACCGATAGGCTGCTTCACCAACTCGCTACAGAACCTCAAACGGCCCAAGGTACCTCGGGCTTAGCTTTTTCAATCGCCGCACCCGCGAGACACCCTTGAACGACTTGATCTTTAAGTACACCCAATCGCCCACAGCGAACTCCACGTTCTTGTGCTTAGCATTATAGTACTTCGCTTGCCGGTCCTGAGCGATAAGCAACCTCTCCCGAATGGTTCTCAACAAAGAAGTAGCATCCTCCACTTCTAATCGCTTATACAACTTTGACTCACCCGTTTCTAGCCATGACAACGACGTGCGACATTTTCTACCATATAGGGCCTCGAAGGGCGCCATTTGAATACTCGCTTGGTAGCTATTGTTGTACGCGAACTCCACCAATAAAGATGTCTTCCCATTGCTTTCTAAATCCAGACACACATGCGGAGCATGTCTTCCGTGGTTCTATTGACCCTCTCGGTTGCCCATCCGTTTTGCGGATGGAAGGCTGTGCTGAATTTTAGCTTCGTCCCCAACATTTGTTACACTAGCCTACAATCATTGGACGTGAACGGCCCATCTCGGTCACTCACGATGCCGCGGGGCACACCGTGAAGCCGTACTATATTATCCACATATTAGTTTTGCCAACTTCTCCACCGGATCATCCTTACTATGCGAATAAAATGCGACACCTTCGTTAGCCGATCAACAACCACCCCAAATGGCGTCGTTCCCCTTTTGCGACTTTGGCAAACCGTGCACAAAGTCCATAGAGATGTCCTCGAATTTCCACTCCAGAATAGGCAAGGACTTAAGAAATCCTTCGGGCTTTGGCATTCCGCCTTCACCAAGGCGCAAGTTTGGCCAATTTGCTACGTAGAGAGCGCCACATCTTTTTTCAAACCCGGCCGCCAAAATAGTTTTCTTCACATCGCGGTACATCTTCGTGCTCCCCGGGTGAATCGAGTACTTGGTATGGTGTGCCTCGTACAACAATTCCACATGCAAATTGCCCACACTTGGGACGCACAGACGACCGTCTTTCCAGAGCAATCCGTCCTCCACAACGAATTGGGAATTTGACCCATCCAGAGCCTCTAGCATGAACTGCTTCATATGGACATCCATATCCAAAGCCTGCCGAATCCGATCAGCCAGGTCATATTGGACTTCAGT